>VZTT01039533.1:47137-66398 GCA_013400855.1 Buphagus erythrorhynchus | reverse complement strand
ATAATAATACAATAATTAAAATACAAGTTTAATAACATTACAGCCTTACAATTTTGTATGGCTGTAAGAACAGTGAATGGAAAAATGTCAATTTAATGACTGAATTCTTCCTCCTCCACAGAAACCACAATTAAAGTGTCCCAGTTCCTTCATTCTCAGCCTGTTTTTTACACTTTCTGGCATAATAAAAGATGAAGTTTCTGACCCCTGAAGCTTTTGTTTCCTCTCCTGTACTTGCAAACTTCCCTAATTCAAAGGTGTGGCAGGAAGGAGTTAATGGGAGATTCCAGATGAGCCCATGGCATCCATTCAGGGAGAAAAACCTGAAATTCCTCCAGAATTGCATCAGATTGGAATTAATGGACAATCAGGTCCTGGGAGATGAGAAGATTGCTGCTCCATGGACAATCAGGTCCTGGGAGATGAGAAGATTGCTGCTCCATCCAAGTGCTCCAGCACCAGTGGTGAGCTCAGAGTGAGGATCCTTCAGCTTCCTGCAAAGTTGTGTTCAACAACTGAGAGAACTCTTCCCAAATTCTGGGAAGCAGCCTTGGTGTGATGTGTAACAAGCTGGACATGCCAGGTCCAGGGAGTTGGTTGTGATCTGCCAGGACCTTGAAGGGCAGGAATGGCACTGGGAATGTCATCCAGGCCTTGGGATCTGTACTGGGATCTCTGTTCCACAGCAGGAAAACAGAAATGCAATGTCTGGACATGGCTTCACTCAGAAACTTCTTCCTTACCTTACAACCCCTGTGAGCTGCTGCTCCTCCAATCAGACTCTCCTGTATTTCAGTATTTTTGGGCTCTATTTTTTTGAGAAGATCCAAACCAAGCCAAATTTAAAGGATCTGAATGGTCCCATCCCCTTCAAAAAGCTCAAGGCTGAAAGTAATTCCATACACAAAGAACTTGGTTGGATTTTAGAAATACCTTTCAAGGGATGCCAGGGGAGAAAACTTCAATCTGCTTTGTTGAAATGTGTGAATGTGCAAAAGTGACAACAAAACCTAAACAAAACTGGGACTTAAAATAACCTCAAACTGGAATTCTACTTTTGCCCTCTCTTTGGATGAACGTGATCAATGAGTGTTGAGGAACAGGACCTTCATTTGAGCAACCAAAGTCTCAGAGAATGCCAACAAAACATGGTTTTGAACAAAAAGACAAAATGAAGCATTCTGTAAGTGGCTTGAGAGCACAGAACATCCCTATTTTAGCTCCTGCTCAGTTGCAGAGAACAGATGGAAACATTTAGTGTGGACAACAAGAATTATTCCTTGATAATTCAATATTTCTCCCTAATATCAAGATAGCCTGAAAATCAGTAAGAGCATCTTCAATTTTCCATGAACTGAGATCTGAGCACATATTGGGGCTCTAACATCATCAGTGAGCAGATTTTACATCAGGTGAGCTTCCTCCTTCAGGGTACCATCCCAAGCTTTTAGCAGCCTCAGAACAGATATGCTATATAATAATAGTAACAATAAAATTATTATTATCATCATCATCATCTTGATATTCTTCATTAGCAACTTCAAATAACAGTGCCCAGGTCCTTCCTCAACTCAGGTCCTTGCAGGTAACAGTTAACTGGTACTAAGTGGAAGAACTCAATTAGTAAATCTCAAGTAGGGTTACAGAGAGTCAACAGAAGGCAGATATAGGCTCCTGAATTATTTATTTTCTGAACTATAAACATGTCCTCTGCTAAACCACCAGAATTAAGAATCTGCTCATTTTGCATACTAGGGCTTCACTACAAAGTGGTGAAAATTTACTCAAGGTAAGAATTTATCTTAAAACACACATAAAAATGTCTTAAATGGACACACCAAGTAATTTGGCTTTTAGTGCTGCAGGTCAGCCCAACTGAGCACATCATGGTGAGCACAGGAGGGTAAAAAAAGTTTGTTCCTCAGCACCTTCAAGTATTTGAGGCAACAGATAAAAATGAGTAGCTTAAACCAAGGTTTCTCCCTAACAGATTTTGGGTTTATTTGTCCAAAGAAACATTAAATACAGAAAATATGAATTCATCTGAAATAACACTGTACTCTTATATTCTTCAAATAATCATCAAGGGCTATTATTGTACCTATTTACCAAAATATTTTGTATCAGTGTTTCTCCCCACTTGATGTAACCATGTCATTTTGTGGCAGAATTAATGTGACAGCACAAACATCCCTCCTGCTTTATTAATTGAATTAATTGTCTTGGTCCAAACCCCAAACCCACAACAAGCTCTACATTTGTTGCAACCACACCCTGAATGGCAGTCTGGGCTTTGCAAAAAAAAGTCTCAAAGCTGCAAATAAAAAAATGTAGGAAGGAATTCCTGGCTGGGAAGGTGGGCAGGCCCTGGCACAGGGTGCCCAGAGAAGCTGTGGCTGCCCCTGGATCCCTGGAAGTGTCCAAAACCAGGCTGGACAGGGCTTGGAGCATCCTGGGATAGTGGGAGGAGTGGATTGAGATGACCTTTAAGGTTCTCCCAACCCAAACCATCCTGTGATTCCATGAATTTCTGTATAATTCTGTACAACTTCCATACCTCTGGATAAATTCTGCCAGTAAATTTGATAAAAATCCATTTTTGTAGCACATTTTCCAGCTGCTCTTTCTGAATACAGAAGACATAAAACCAATAAAGAGGAACAGAATTTTGTTTTAACATTTACTTTCAAATTTTTGTGTGATCAGCAGCAGGAGATGATTTGGGAAGGGCCATGGATGTAACCAGGGGTGTGGAGTCATCCTGAGAAACAGATCCAACACACCTTCAGAGCAATGATTTTCTCTGCCCAAAATGATTGCAGACACAGGCAGAGACTTGAGAGATGATTTTGGAGAAGCTGAGCCAAACTGAAAAGTCTCTTCACACAGAATTGAAAATTGTTTTAAAAAATTTCCCACTCTTCAAGAGTAACACTCAAAAAAACTTAATCCATGAAGCTTTTTGGAACTACAGCAAGATAATTTAACACGCTGTGCTGCTCTGAAGTTAAGGTCACACATTCTGCCATCATGTTGTGCATGAATTTTGATTTCCCTCAGCATTATGGTACTTGACATTCATGGAATCATCTCAGGTTAAGGCAAATGGTGAAATGTTGCATCAGGTTGTATTTTAATAACTGGAATCAAGGATTTCAGGTATTTTGTACATTGCAAAGGCAACATGTGTACATTTACATGCAGCAACTGTTGTATCCAAGGAAAAGCCATTCAGTGATTTACAGCCACAGCACTCAAGCACAATTATCAGCTTTGAAACCCATCAATTTGATTTTTTTCCCCCTTTCTTTCTTGCTTTTAGTTGGCACTAGCACAAGGAGTTCTGGCATAGACTGTTTTCAGTTTGTACACATTTCAAACCAGTGTTGATTTCCTGGGACAGATGATTTAGAATTGCCACGTTCCCTTTAACTGAGCAGGATTTGCAGTAGTACAAGATTTCTTGTATTTTTAACTGCTGGGCTTCCAGCACACAAAGCAAGGCTCATTTTCTCTTTCCATTAAAAAGTGACTTTTCCTTTCTCAAACCACTGAAAAGTCTAACAGGGCCAATGTATCTTCTCTCGTCTCTTTAAATTTAATAAAGTGCCAGGGAAAGGACTTAAATCTAGGCTTAGTTTTTGTTCTTTGGAAGGGACAAAAAGGAACAGGCATCCCATTTATTTTTGGTAGCTTTTGGTGTAACATCAATACAATTTAACATATTCTTCTATTTTTTAGGCAAAAAGTGATATTGCTGCTCAGATACATTCCAAGAGATGCCAGGGAGCTTTCTGGAATGTTAATTGTGAAGTTATCAGCTATTAAACTTCTTTCTGGAAGTTTTCTCTGGAATACTGCAAATCCTGGTGTTTTTAACCACCTAATGAGTATGAGTTTTCCCAGACTGATTCCCTCAAGGATGGGAGGGTGGGAGGAGCTGGGCTGGAATTCCCAGTGAAGCTGGGGCTGCCCCTGGATCCCTGGAAGTGGCCAAGGCCAGGTTGGATGGGCTTGGAGCAGCCTGGGATAGTGGGAGGTGTCCCTGCCCATGGAATGGATTGAGCTGTAATGTCCTTTCCAACCCAACCCATTCCATGATTCCATGATAATCTGGGATGTGAAGCTTTGGGAATCACTGCCCACACCCTGCCAGTGTCCATGGTGAAAGCACACATTGGTGTCCTGCTCCCAAATATCCAAACAGAATTTCCCACTGAAGGTTGGGAAACCTCCTGGGGAGCCACCAGGCACCCCACAGCTCAGGGTGACTCCAAGGGAATGAAGGGACATGAGGAAAGCTAACCTCCCACCTCCCAAATCCCTACAGTTGTTTTTGGACTGGGTCTGGTGAAGCACTGAAACAACAACAGCTGAAGAGACAGTTTGGTTCCTGCAAAGGACTGGCCAAAGGCTTTCAATCTTGTACTCCTGTCAGAATCCACCCAGAGGTACCATATGTGACACCTACTGAAAGTTGTTACAAAATTAAATCACCCTAATTAGGCAGCCAGCAGGCCATCCCATTCTTTATTAGGTGCTTAGGAAATGTCAAAGGGAAAAAGCATCCAGGCCCTGGAGATCACCAATCTTTGCATTTGAAACCACACCAAGGCCATGTCTTTGAGTGAAAAGGAGATAAAATGCAAGTTTTTCTAATGTTCAAAGGGTGCCTTGAAGGTGTTGCAGGTTTTCAGCTATTTAAGTGCATTTTCTTTAGAAGCACAGATCAGGTTTTTGGTTTATTGCACTGTTTTGCCTCCTAGACTTGAAAGCATCAACTCAGCATTCTGAGCTTTCAGAAATACCCTGTTCTGTTTTACTGTCAGCTGCTGTGGACAAGGACAAACTCAAAATCCATCTGGACAAAACCAGATGTGCCACAGGTTGTCCCACCACTCACTTTTGTTGGCCAAACCCTGAATTTAGTAATTTATTAAATTTAAATCATCAAGTTGCAGATGTTACAGCAAGATCTACTGAGAGAAGAATTCATGTTTATTTTCTCTAGACCTTCACAGGAAAACCTCATCAGAAACATTTTCAATACTCCTCCAAAATCTTTATTTTTTACCTTTTATTGGAGGGATAGAATCATGGAAATTAACAACAGGGATGGCTTCAGCACTGACAGTATTTCTAGATGAGTTCGGGACAGGTCAGAAGAAATTTAACTGGTTTGGAATCTCTGTCCTAGAGCTCATCTTGCAAAACCTGATACAGAGTTACCTAAATGTTTGAAAAGCAGAAGAAGGGGCAGGTATTTACAGTTGTTTTTGGACTGGGAATGTAGGAATGGAACACTGAAATTCAGGAATGGAACAATGAAATTCAGTCATTACAGAGATGTGCTTGTGATTCTGTGATTTGGGCATGTAACTGAAATGCTTTTTCAGCTCTGCTATCAAGAGTCAGGACTCCAGGATTCAGCAATTCCAGCTGGACAATCCTCAATCTGTCTGCTTTAAAATCACCTTTTTATCATCACTAAATCACATTTAGTTCACTGTTTGAACATACAGTTCAATCCTAGATTCTTATTTTATACATTTCTATTTCCACCTAAACAAATAATTCACTGGTGTGTCAGTCCAGCAGATCTTTTGTATGTTGTGGCTCGGGGCTTTTTCCCTCCCTTTTCAGTGAATACTTCCCATTATTGTAAATATTCCATGAACTTGAATCTAAGCTGAAATTTACTCTAAGGAGCACAGCCCTGCTATTCCAACAAGGAAGGAAGAGTCTGTAATCCTTGTAACCTCTCCTTGCCCCCCTTCCCTTCATCCCACTTTTCAAGTTCACTTCCCAGGCTGAGGGGCTAAACTGCTTTCAGCTTCTTACATCCTTCTGGATTTAGGGATTGATCACACAGGAGGAAGCCAGACCCTTCTTTCCTTCCAGCCAGAAATGTAATCCCCCTGACCTGAACCCAAAAATCACTTATGGTTTTAGCTCTTCCTCCTGAATTTCTCCACAATGGGAGAGGACAGACTGTGGTGGAATTCTGTCAGTCCATACCTGGAGTTCAGGCTCTGAATATACAGCAATGCCATTTTATCCCCCTCCGAATTTGGTGTTTAACTATTTATTTGGGACAGCACAAGCCCTTACCTTAACAAGTATTTCAGCCTCTGAAAAAATCTCTGTTTAAAATCTAGCACATTGTGTCTATCAGGAATTTAGGGGATAAAAACCCAAGGCACATCAGGAGTGCAGCTACAAGTGTAGCACTTTATAGATCAAATTTATGCCACAGAGCCAGAGCAGGAGGACACTGGGCTGTGCTCCTCAGCTCCCTGGCTGGGAGATCATTTCCACACAATTGCCTTGCACAAACTTTTCCCAGCTGGCATCGTTTTTCCTTTTTGCAGGAAGTGCAAGAAAAGGCTGAAGCACGAGCACAGCTGAGGGAGGTGCACAAGGAATAATGGACTGCAACAATAACAAGCAACAATACAGTTAGGAAGAATTTAATATANCACAAGGAATAATGGACTGCAACAATAATAAGCAAAAATACAGTTAGGAAGGATTTAATATATATAAAATACTGAGATATTTTCTATATCTCAGTCCAGATCACAGAATGGTTAAAGTTGGAAAAGATTTCTAAGGTCATCCAGATGAGAGGCAGAGGAGTAATTTTATAGAAAATGCAATTTGTTACTATTTTGGGTAATTAATATGGAAACAGTTTTCTAGGTGCTGTGGTGAGCTCAGTGTCAGTCCCAGGCTCTGAAACATGATCAGGGAGCTGTGACCAGGGGCTGGGAAAGGTGATAGCTTGGGAGCTGCAGGAAGGCTGGCAACAGTCACTGGGCTCTCTTCTGGCCTGTGGCTTCTTAAATTCATACAATCCCAAAAGGAATGGGCTTGGAAGTTCATCCATTCCCATCCCTGCCATGGGCAGGGACACTTTCCACCATCCCAGCCTGCTCCAAACCCTGTTTAATCTGGCTTTGGACACTTCCAGGGATCCAGGGACAGCCACAGCTTCTCTGGGAATTCCATCTCAGCCAGGAATTCCTAATTCCCAATCTCCCATCCTTCCCTGCCCTCTTGCAGTTTGAAGCCATTCCCTGTGTCCTGTCCCTCCATCCCTTGTCCCCAGTCCCTCTCCAGCTCTCCTGGAGCCCCTTTAGGAAGTGGAAAGTCACCCCAGAGCCCTTCCTTACTCTGCCTTGGATGCCTAGAAAAGAAAAAGGACTTCTTTCCTACAGGAAGAAGTCCCTACAGAATTTGATTTCCTGCCCCCACCTATCTGGGGCAGGAAATCAAATCCTGTAGGGATCAGCCCCAGAGATGTCAGACACAGCCACACAACCCATGCCCAGTGAGGGCCCCACTCCCACTCCAGGTTTCCCAACAAGTATTCCTGCTTTGAAAGCATGTTCTGATGGATCAGCCACACTCCCATCTTCCCAAAAGTACTCAAATGTAACTTTGGGCATTAGACAAGAGCTCCCAGAGTGTGTTTTTCCAGGGAACAGGTGTGTGGTTCCCATCTCCTGCTCCAGGCTCATCAGTGTGTCCTTATCCCTGTCCCTGCAGCTGCAGCCAGGCTGGTCCTTCATAATTAGAAACCATCTTTAACTGGAATTTCAGCTCCACATTCCTGCAGCCCAAATCAAAACTATTCATAGAGAATGTGTAATTTTGTATTTTAAATATGTTTAGATGGGACCATCATGATAATCTGAGGGCATTGGCCCTCCTGCAGAAACATCTGTGTCAAAGCAGGGACTTGTCCACTTCTGTGGGTCTATTTTTAAAAGCCTGAAATGTATTTTAGATTTTAGATCATCAAGGAAATGCAATTTAAGACAAATCAGAAAAATCAGTTTTATGTATGGACTAGTTCATAATCAAAATTTCCACTGAAAAGGCATTAGAAAAAAAGCCTTTTAAGTACTAAGAAAGAGAAAAACCAACCAAATTATGGAAAAACATCTGGTAGGAACCCTCAGATTTTATACTCGTGTCCTCAGGAAGGTGCCTGCCTCACCTCTGAACCTTCACAATCCTTTCCAAGATGAGACATTGTAAAAGAGCTGGATTTTACAGAACAGGGCTACCATAGCCTTAATAACACTCCTGACAGTTGGAAAAACCAGCCAAATATTGACAATATGGCTTTATTGTTTTTAGGTATCATCACCTGAATCAGGGATTTGCTAACTTCCTTCACTGCAAGATAAAAGTTTTGCAGTTTCCAGTGAGTTTTGAAGTGCCCCTTCCAGGAACAAAGTTCTTTCCCTCCCATCACCATTTCCAAAAACTGTTTTCCAAGGATCACAACCAACTGAATAAATACTAACCTGCTCCAGGCATGTGCATATCATTTTGATACAACACTCAGAGGCAGTTTACTCAGCTTTTTGCACTTCAAGTGGTATTAAAAGGTGGAATGATAGCAGGAACGGTGTAAAGAACCCCAGCTGAAGGCTGTGTGTGATGGGGATATATTGAATTCTACACTCTGAGAATACAATTTCTACTGAAAGCTGCTCCATGAGAACTCCATTGAACACAAAGAGGATCCTGCAGTCAGAACACCCACGTGTCAGACTATTCCTGAGTGCCATTGTGCCTCCTGTCACCTGCTCATTTGCCTGCAGGATCTGTCCCCTGCAAATGCCACTCAAATGCTGAAATTGTGCTGCAGATAAAAAGAAAACTTAAGGAAATTAAAAAAAAATATATATCAGCCTGAACCAACATAGATGTCTGCACTGGTAAAGGTATAAAACTTCCAAACAAAAATTAGCAGCATTAAAAAATGGTGTTAGAATTATCTAGGGCAGGTTAAATAAACATTGTAATACCTATAATATTTATGATTTTCCTCTGTTGCCTTTTATTGAAGGAGCACCCGTGGCCAGGTTTTGTTGCTCCCTTGTTGGGACAGGAATTAAACAAGAATTCACTCCTGGGGCTACTTCCCCAAGAACTATTTATTATCAAATCACACAAAGATTGACCAGTGAACACTCCCATTTATGTGGTAAAGAAACAAGAGCATTTTGTTTTCTAACATCTAAACAATGAGCATCTCAAAGAGATTTCTGCTCCCATGGAAAATTCAATGGGGTCTGTGTCCTAAAGAGTTTTAGTTCCTGGATTAAGGACTGATCAAAAAAGAGGAGGTATTTTAACTTTTGATGAGTTTTTAAACAGAAACTTTAGTTCATCTTCCCTTTTCCTACACTCAGCAGCTTTTGCCCCCACTCTCAGAATGGCACCAATAAACTGAGGGTGTACTTGGGTTAATGGTCAGACTCTGTGACCTTAAAGGTCTTTTCCAACCCAAATAATTCCATGATTCTGTGATGAAACCTCAAAGAAATGGGATGAATCCTTTGAAGTGATCCAAACTTAGTTTGGGAGGCTGAGCCAAAGCCAACTGTGGCAATTACTGACTCACCTTGGTGAGAATCTTTACCTCTCAGGAATATTTTTCAGGAATGTGGTAAAAAATAAAAATAACCCTTTTTGCATTCAGCTCTGGAGCATCATCACAGGTTTGGAGAGGAAGAGAGGCTCTTTTCTTCAGAAACTTGGTGTGTTCGATTTTAAAAGCATCCCTGGTTTTAATTTTCAAGCATTTCCCTGCACTGGGATCCTTCTAGGAAAAGGCCAGTTGAGAATCTCAAAAATGATAATGCCTTCCTTAAACATTTCAATACATTTTTCACCATGTGAAAAATGGCCCTCCAAGGATGTGAATTGATAGGAAAGGGAAAAGAAAACAAAACTGGAGCACAAAATGAAAAAAAGAATCCCTTCACAGCCTTTCAGGCCACCTTCATGTAAAAAAACCTCAACTTTTATTAGGTTTTCATTAACAACTACATTTTAAATTCGCTGCCCTTGAGCTTTTTTTGTTTTTTCAGAAGGAATTATTAAAACAAAAATCAATGATCTGAGTTTGGTGTTTCAACAGAAAAGAATAATTTGGTTTATTCTAAGTACTACATTATACATACTTCTTTTAAGTATTATTTGTAAGTAATAAATAATGACAGGAGCTCTTATCTGTTCTTTTAAACCAGTAGCCCTTTCAGAAAAAGATGTGGCTTTTACTTCACAGAAATGTCTTGTGATATTTCAGGAAAACCTAAGGATATGTAACATTTTCTAATACCACAGGCTGAAATAATCCAAACCCTCAACATTTTCTGGAGATATCCCAAGAACCTCAAAACTTTCTGGAGGTCTCCAGGTTCCTGGGGTTGTAGGAAACTGATCTTGAGCTTTGCTAAGAAAAATTAACTATTAAGAAAATTAACTGTAACAATTTTGCTATTTTATGAATTTTAAAGAGAGAGGCACTGCAGGATTAAAAAGTTTTTCATTACTTAAACATTTAACTTTGAAATTACAACTAAATCCCTGAGCTTGATTAACTTGGCTACAATAAAAGAAGTGTTGAGAACATTTCCTTTTGTTCAGGGTGCCTGCTGCTCCAATTTTTCAAAACGAAAAGCCTTTGTAGTTGGTTTTATTTACAATATCTGTGTAAGGAAAAATTCAAAACGCCAGCCCATAATTCAGTTTCAGAAAGAGCAGCTGGAAGAGAAATGGGGATCAGGGAAAACAAACTTCTTGCTCTGTGCAAAAACTTGGCAGAAGTGGTACAAAAATTTCTGCTCAGGCAGAGAACAACTTATCAAATCTATTACATTTCAAATGTACTTTGAAAATTTGGCTCTAAAATGCTCCTAAAAGTTGTGATATTAAAGAGCAACATTAGGAAAATGTCTTTTTTTTTTTTTTTAACCCAAATCCTTTAAATAATTTGTTTGGGAAAAAATATTCAAATGAAGTAGGTCTCCTTTTATTAAATTTAAGAAGGTAGAATTCATTTATACCTTGTGTTAGAGAGAGTACCTTGGGATTTCATAAAACTCCAAGCCTTTCATATGGAAAGAAGACAGAGTGAGACAGAAAATTGATTGTTCTCAGAAAAACATCAGGCCTTCAGAAAAGGCAAGCAGGCTCCTTGCTTTTAATGACAATTCAGGAAAAATAAGCTGAGGAGAAAACTGCTGGAACCCATCCCTGCTCCCTGTGTGCCTTAGGATAACCCCAACCCAAAGGTTGGGAATGCCAGAGCTGGGAGCCAGGCATGCAGAGAGCAGAGTGGAGCACAGCCAAGGCTCTGTGTGCCATGAACAGCTCCAGCAGTTCTGCAGTCTGGAGTTTGGTCAGGAATGTCTCAGAGACAACAAGCCTGGGAGCTGGGGATGGCACAGGGATGGCACAGGGCACTGGATGTGTCCAAGTTATTGCACAGCACCAGATTCCTTCCTGGAATTTTCCATGTTTAAAAAGATGATCAGATGCAAACCCCACTCATCCTCCCAGATGTGCAGACCCAGGTTTCTGTGTTATTAATGCTGGATTTGCCCCCAGCACACGGAAAACATGGAGCTGCTGGAGAGCCCACAGGAGCTGCTCCAGGGCTGGAGCCAGGCTGGGAGAGCTGGGAATGTTCCCCTGGAGAAGGGAAGGATCCAGGGAGAGCTCAGAGCCCCTTCCAGGGCCTGAAGGGGCTCCAGGAGAGCTGGAGAGGGACTGGGGACAAGGGATGGAGGGACAGGACACAGGGAATGGCTTCCACTGCCAGAGGGCAGGGATGGATGGGAGATTGGGAATTGGGAATTCCTGGCTGGGCTGGAATTCCCAGAGAAGCTGTGGCTGCCCCTGGATCCCTGGAAGTGTCCAAGGCCAGGTTGGATGGGGCTTGGAGCAACCTGGGACAGTGGAAGTTCTGCACAGAACAGGATGAATTTTAGTGTCCCTTCCAACCCAAACCAGTGTGGGATTCTCCAAAACCTGTTGGTAAAAGGGGCAAGAAAGCACAAAAGCAAATTGTGAATTCCATCTGCAGGGAAAGGTTTGAACATTCCTGAGGAAGGAAGGATTGAACAATTAAAAGCAGCAGATTGCTGGTTAAATTCCATCTATTTAATGGAAGGGTTTCCTATGGAGGAAAATAGCAGTGGTATCATATAATTAAAGATAATGCACGAGCTCTGGGTGGGTGAGGCAGGGTCAGGAAGGTTTGGGAGTATTGGACTACACAGGAATGTGGATTCCATCCACAGAGCCCCTGCTTTTAAAAATAGATCAAATGGAACAGCAGCAGTGGCTGCAATACCTGCACAGCTGTGAGCACTTCAGTGGGGGAGAAAAAAAAAAAAAAAGAGTACAAAATACAAGTTAAGATGCTGAGGATGAGAACTAAATGTTTTCTTGGATTTCACTGGAGCATCCTGAGGTTTATCCACATGTACATATTAAAACTTTCAGGAAATAACCAGTACAACATGAACCTTACAGAAAAAACTACTTTCCCTGCCCTAGTTTTTCACATAGCAAAAAGGTTTTTTTGGAACCCAAACACAGACTTTCATAATTATTCCCCCAAAACATTTGGTTTTCCAAAAGGTGTAGATTCCCATTTTAGAACAAATAAAAACATATGCAAAGGTCTACCCTGGAAGGGAAGAGTGACAGCAAAACAAACCCAACCCCTCAATAAGGCAGAGGTATAAATAACCTCTCCCAGCTCTGTTTGCCTTTTAAATGGAAAAATCTTCCTTCTGAGGGTCAAAAAAATCCCCAAACTAAGGGAAAATGAAAAGGAAAGAGAACTGCCTTTATTTTTTTTCCTTCATTTTAAAAGATTTCATAAATGAGACACTTAATTTGTGTAGGCTAACAAGGCACTTCCAAGAATTCTCTCTTGATACTGCTTGAAAATAGAGATTATTTCTATATGTATATATTATATATGTATTAGCAAGATATGTATTAGAAAGATTTGCAGAATGAGCCCTTTCCCAGCAGATCCTAATTTGACTAAAAGAAGGAAATTAATCACAAACACTGAACAAACTTTGTATTTAAATGAGTTTTAACTGTGCTGCATCAGAGCATCACCTGGGCCTCAGCATTCTAAGAACAGTGGAGGTTGTATTCCTCAAATTCCCACCTCCTAAGAGCCATCTAAAGTTCAAATTTGAGAATTAAGGAGCTTATCCATGAATTTATCCATGCCCTTATTCAAAAGCATTTTACAGGCTTCACTTTGAAAAGCCTCAGCTCGAGTTGGTGCCTCCAGAAGTTCAAAACTGAAGCTGTAGCCTCGTTTTGGACCTCTCTTTGCTAAAGCAAAGAAAAGCAAATATGTAAATTCCCAGTGAATTCAAGTGCCCCATTAGGAGCTCAATTATATTCTGAAATGATGTCTTAATTGGTTTGCTCATAGATGAGCTGTACTGCTAACCAAAAATCTACTGCCATAATCAGCACTAAATTTCAGATATTGCCACACATTAAATTAACAGCAGATAATGAGTGGGAAAATTAGCTCTATTTCCATAATAGTAAAAAAAAATCCATATTACCTATGGTGTTATACAGAGTTAGTTTCAAAATAGGAAAAAATGATCCATAAACAAAACTCTCCCAAATATCCTCACATTTACTTGGATAATTTATTGAAAATAAATAATACAAGCAGAGAAAACAAATGGCACAGGACACATCAGATTTGTGCTTTTAATATTTAATTTAAAGAAGTCATACTTCTAAAATTCTCTAGAAGTTTTCCAGAGATTTATCACTCTTTTACCCTTTTTTCACCTAATTTTTGTCTTTTTGAGCATAAGCCACATCCTCAATTACTCTTTAGATTTTTAGTGCTGGTTCTTATCAGTACCATAAAAATACTGTAACTGATCTGCAGATCAAAACACTCATGAGAAAAGAAGAATAAAGAAAAACATTGAGTGCAGGCAAAAAAAGAGAAGCTAATGATATTCCTGTAACTAAAAGGAGGGAAGAAATTGAGCTCTTTCCATGGATATTTATTATTTTTCACTTCAGAATAAATAAACATTAAAAAAGAGAGTAAAAGTTGTCAGAGTGGTCAGACTCCCAAACTTCAGCTGCTGTTCAATTTTGGAGGTCAAAACCAAACTTATTACTTCAAGACAAATGCTTAATGTGGATTATTTGAGTTACCTTTGCTGTCTGAAGGAAATTTCAGAGATCTTGTCTGTAAATGATATAATGTTCAACAGTGCTGCCTCCAGCGACCACCATCGTCAGCAAGGATCTGCAGAACAACACCAGAGCAAAAAATCAGCCAGGAGAGCTAAATATTGATTGATTTATTTATTAAAAGGGCACAGTTTCATGAAATACATGAATTTAGGAGCTGCTGTTAAAAATAAATAGTCACTACATGGGAAGGGGTTGCTTTGCTAGAGGAATATGATAATTACTCTGCATTAGTATATTTAAAAATACACCTAACTTGGGGAATTCACTGTTATATCAAAATAACAACAGCAAGGATCCCATGAGTTAAAATTTCAATTAAATAAAATTACAAATTAGTATTGAAATGTGACATATTATAAGCACTAATAGATGATGAAAAGTTAAACCACCTCCCTAGACTGAAATTAAAGGTAACTTTAAGACAAGGTCACTATAAATTCCAGTTATACTTTTAAAAAATAAAATTATTCAACAATGTAACCCCAGAGTGTAATTTGTTAGTGCTGTTTTCATATCTCAGCACTGTAGCCATGGAAAGACAAATATAAAAAAATTAAATCACTAGAAAACTCATCAGACCCAGAAGTTTTTGTCTTGTAAATGGTTTTTCTTTTTTATTAAGTCAATTCCACTTGGTTTAGACTTTCTAAGACCATGGAGGAATCCAAGTCTAAGCAAAGGAAAATCCCCCTGACTTCCATCACCTGAGAAAAAAAACACCTTTCAAACCAACTTCTCCCACCAACCAGCAAGTTATGGAATACCTACATGGATACTCTGCTCTTCCTAGAGCATCCAAAAATGCAAAATCCTCACAGAGGAAATAACTCACACCAGTCTCTAAAATAAAACTGCCCATGATTATGCTCCCTCTCTTTCCCATGCAAACCTGAAAAAGCAATTTTGTGTCCCTGCACCTCCAGGCCTGCCCAGCTGAGAATGGATGGGGAAAACATTCCAGGCACAAAATGAGCCAGGGAAGTCCTAAAATGCTGCTGTGCAGGCCCTGGAGGTGATGCTGCCCCTGGCAGACTGGTGGGGAATTTCCAGATATGGGATTGAGGGGTAGGAGAGGAATGGAAAAAAGTTCTTTGCATAACTGAAGGCTCAAGGAAGACCTGGAAGTCCCAGAAGTTTCTGTGAAACAAGAGGTGAAAAAGAGCTGGTGATGAGCTCAGCATCACTGAAAACCCAACCCAGGGAATGTTGGTGCACTGAGGTCCAAGGAATGCCTGGAGGTGGCACTCAGGGCTCTGGTGACAAGGTGGGGATGGTCACAGCTTGGACTCCCTCACCTTGGAGGGCTTTTCCAACCCCAAAAACACCAAACCCAAACCAATCAGCTCTAAATCCACACCTTGTGCAGCCAAAGCCTGCAGCCCCTTAGAATCAGGAGTAGTTAAGGCTGGAAAAAGCCCTTGAGATCACCAAGTTCAACCAACACCATTTTCTGACAGCTCTGGTGGCTTTGGTGTCCTTTACTTGGTCTCTAACCAAACCCTAATCCAAACCCTAAGCCTAACCCAATAAAGTTCAAGGAATAAACTTGGTCCAGAAGCCAAGGCAGGATCCAACAACTGATTTCTTTTATGAGTTCAGCACAGAAGTTTGGACCAGTGGCTCCAAAGAGGAAAGCTCACCCGCTGAAAACTGGGAAATGGATTGAGAATTGGAATGAAAGATGGCATTTTAAAGGGAGAACACATAAAAGGGAGCAGCTCTGGGATGGTAATGTAGTATTTCATCGTGCCAATTTAAAGAGATCTTGTTTGGAGTCTCCAAAGTGGTTCTGAGTCTTCCCTTAAAGTGACTTTGTTCACATAATTTGGTGTTGAGGTTTTCTATCAACTGTGCTTCAAACTTCCCATTCAGTTCTTAATCTCCCCAGATTTTTTTCAGTGCCATGAAAAGATCTGTATTTTTTTTTCTGCCTGACAAGTAAATCATTCTCACGTTGCCTTTTGTGTTAATAGATGATATTTTCTATTTTCTTTGTGAACTGCACAGCCACAATCCAGATATTTAAACTCTGCTCCCACTGCAGATGTTATTTCTGATCGGATTTAATCATCACTCTCAAACAGAACAACTGCAATAATTGTAAGGGTATCATTAATTTTGTTCTCAAAACCTCTAAGCCTTCTCCAAGGGCTTGGAGCATCACAGCACTGGGAAGAAATTTCTTCTGTGTTTAACCACATCTTCCAAGGGAATCTGCTGAATTTCTTGGGACCTGTTAATTTTGCTGAATGGCACCTGAGTGTTTCATTTTTTCTTTATATGATTTTATGATCATCACCCTAAGACCAGAATGAGTCACTATGACCTCTCCTCCAATTAATGGGAATTTATTGATGGAATTAGATGTTTTCTGTCATTCACAGTGTTGATTCCTCTAAGACATTTGATACACAAATAAAGACAGAGTTNTCTCCTCCAATTAATGGGAATTTAATGATGGAATTAAATGTTTTCTGTCATGTTCCACAGAATTCCAGGATGGTTTGGGTTGGAAAGGACCTTAAAGCTCATCCAGTGTCACCCCCTGCCATGGGCAGGGACACCTTCCACTAACCCAGGTTGCTCCAAGCCCCATCCAACAGATCCCTATGGATCCTGACCACCCTTTCCTGGTCACCACAGCCCAGGAGTGCCTGGAATTCCTTTGTGCTGCTCTTCAGGTGCCCCCTGTACTTCTATTTAAAATGTTTCTCTTTTCCTTATATTCTCCAGCACCTTATTTTGAATGTTGTTCCTCTAAATATCCCAGAGTATGAAGAGTTGGTTCTACAAGATTCTGCATCCTAGTCTGGTGCCAACCCACCAAACATATGTCTCTGCTCAAATGGAAGAATCTGTTTTGATTTCTCTTTTTTTTTTTTTTTTTTTTCTGAAATTTCTTCCTGGACTGGGGACAAAACATTTCTTTAGATACAACTCAACATTTAGTATCTTCTGAGATATGAAATGTCCTGTAAATTTTTGTTAACTTATTCTCATGCAACAACCTTGAAGAAGCTGAACTGTCTGAATACGTGACAAGAATTATTAAATGTTCAAAAATCCATTACTAAATCAAAATTAATTTAGAAATTCCTGGTTGGGAGGGTGGGGAGGCCCTGGAATGGATTTCCCAGAGAAGCTGTGGCTGCCCCTGGATCCCTGGCAGTGTCCAAGGCCAGGCTGGGCAGGACTTGGAGCAACCTGGGATAGTGGAAGGTGTCCCTGCCATGGCAGGGGTGGCACTGGATGAGTTTTAAAGTCCTTACCAACCCAACTCATTCCAGGATTCCATGCTAATTCCTCCATCTCATGGGTGACAAACATGCCTGAGCTTCCTAGAGATGTTTAGGAATGAAAAGAAACCCATCAGCTCAGACAGGTGCAAAATCTCACATCATTTTCTGTTAGATAAGGGAATATTTGGGATGCACCACCACAGAAACACTCCAAAGCCTCTGCAATTTCCATCAGTTCTTGCCTCTGGGAGGTGTTTTTCTTGTTTGTGAGAAAAAATCCTTCCAGACACATGAAAATTATTCCACAGCAAGATAAATGCACCCAGGAAACAGCAGAAATTTTCGATGCATAACACAATATCTGCACACAGAGTAAGGAAAATATTTCCTAATTTTTTTTTTTTTTTTTTTTTGGGTAGTGGCAAATGTAAAGGAGCAGCAGATTGGAAAAACACTGCATTTTCCCACCTGAGGGGGGCAGGGCAGGAGCAGCACAGGAGCAGGAATATGAAGGAATGAGCAGGGCTGGATTCTCCTCTGAGCTCAGAATCCCCACCATGATCCAGCTCAGTTCCAAAAGCTACCTCTGGAGAAGAACAAGGAGGAAAACACGAGTGTTTTCCTTTTTTTATTCCACAATAATGCTGAAAAGGCTGCCTCAATCTTTCTTGTAAATTAATAGTTTGAAGTGAGAAATAAATAAAGCAGGTCAGATAGTTTTTGTCAGAGATGAGCGAGTAAGGACTAATGAGATCACATGACAGATGAGTCTACTCCAAGATTGTCCTAAGGAAGAATTCCATCCTGCTTTTAACTGTTATTTACCATTTTACTGACACCAATAGAACAGGATTTTCTAATTACCATTAGAAAACAAGAAGATGTTTTAACTAAAAGTAGGAGAGTCTCACTAATTTTACAAATTTAATGGTATTGTGGGGAAGGGCAGTTTTGGGGATGCTGTGCTGTATTCTGCATCTATATATTCATCTATATCATATATATCATCATATATATCATATATATCTATATATTCATATTTAAGTCTAACCCACATATTATGCTTAAGTATTATATGTATGTAAGTATACAGAATAAAAAATGTGTTTTCTCTATGTATATAGACAATGGATACTTTATTTTTTACTACAGGCAAAATCCCAGTGCTATCAAAACTTCTGAGAACCAAAATATTTCTGGAAAAAATAAATCCCCCAGCCCTCAACAAGACACAAACTCCATTAGAAAGAAATTAGAAAGAAATTTATCTTCCAAGCACGAATATATCCATTTTCTTCCTTTCTGGATTACTTTTAAATACTTTTTTAGCAGCTAATCTCTCTTTAAAGCTGAACAGAGTAACAGAGCACAGAAGAGACCATGGGGTAGGAGAGCTGGGAATGTTCCCCTGGAGAAGGGAGGGATCCAGGGAGACCCCAGAGCTCCTTCCAGTTCCTAAAGAGGCTCCAGGAGAGCAGGAGAGGGACTGGGGACAAGGGATGGAGGGACAGGACACAGGGAATGGCTTCCACTGCCACAGGGCAGGGATGGATGGGAGATTGGGAAGGAATCCATGGACTGAATCAACTTCCAAGAGTCTTCCTTGCTCTGAGTAGCCCAGAAATTCAGAGATGTGAAGAATTCCTCATTCATGGAAATTGAGCAGGGAAAAGTAAGCTCAGAGCCACTCGAAGAAAATTATCATCCCCAGCAAACTAGGTCACAGGAGTGAGTAGTTTACTAAATATAAACTTTCTTTGTAGTCAGGCAACCACTGTCAGAGTAATGAGATTTACTCATATTTCACCCAAGTGCTCTCTACATCCAGACTCATTAAAATAACCAAGTGACCACTCACACGTCACTCAGCTCTCAGGTGACGCAGCAGCAAATTCAACAACCTCCAAAAACAGAACAAACAAAAATTTAAAAACACACAAACAAAA
>VZTT01039533.1:22179-47132 GCA_013400855.1 Buphagus erythrorhynchus | reverse complement strand
AAAAAAAAGGATTTTGGCCTTTTATCATTCCCAGGTATAAAAGAATACCCTTTACAACTACACTGCCATTCACCCAAACATCTCCTGTATCCAAAAATACCCTCCCAAGGGTAATTCTCTTCCCAAGTTACGTGGAGGTGACAGAGCTTTGCTTCACTCCCACAAAACCGTGGTGGCACAGTGAGTTTTAGTGACGTCCTCAAATCCCTGCTGGGGTGGTGACACAGTTGGAAGGGAAGCACAAAATTCCTGTCAGCTTCTAACCCTGTGAAGAGCCAGGGCTCTCCCAAACTTGTGAAACCCGGAAAAATGAATGGAAGGGTGAGAACACTCCCTGTTGTTTATTTTTTTGTGTTTGAGGAAGAAAAGAGAATAATATTTTTCCAGCCATGCAAGTATCAGTGTGTTTATAACAGGATGTTCTTCCTCTGCTGTTTGGATGGTTCCAAAAATATTTCCCTCTGGTTTGTGGCAGTGGCTGTCACCCTGACAGCATTTGCTGCCTCCAGGGCAGGCTGTGTCTGTAACAAATCTGCACAGGCAACTGATGCCACACTCCCATTTTTTCTAAACTCAGAGCTAAAAACTGAAGGGGATGAATTAGACAACTGTGGACACAGAGCTTCAATTTCTGGATGGTTATTTCCTAGCAGTGCTCACGTTGAAAGCCTGCAAAGATGGTGCAAGTTGGGCTAAGAGTTCTATTTTTGATGGGTTTTGAGGCAACTGCACACTGACATTTACTAGTATAAAATAATTAATGCTCCTGTGCTTTCAAACACTGGGTACCAGAAATGATGACATGGAATCAAAACCTGAAAAGAGGACACTTCACTGCAGATAAAACAATGACTTCTCTTCAGAGACTTCCTTGTAGAAAGGGAAAAAATGGCACAGTATTGAGCCCCAGTTATTTGAAGAAATATTCCTCTCCTCCAAAATGAAATTAGAAACATTCAGAAGCCCAAAATGTTGTAAATTTATGAATGTATCAATCTGTGGTTACACAGCCAAAAGAAAAAAATGCATCTCTTCAGATACAGCTCTTGGTTTATTTTCTGGCTTCTTCCAAGGACAGCAAAGGCAATCAAATGCAACAGAAAAATTGTGTTAATTTGCTGATCTTATGACAATTTCCATTCAACAGTATTTTCCTGTTATTTTCATTGAATTATAATTATTCAGCACAAAATGCAGAGTTTTATATCACGGTTCAAGCAGTTTCTGCCTGGTTTTGGGCACTGCCATGGCTGGGGCTGTCCTGGGTCTGCACTGGTCCCTCCCCTCCTGGATATTTAAATTTATTTAACTGCTATCAATGTTTAAACAATAAATTTTGGTGTCATCGGAAGGATTTCCATGAAATCACAAATATCTTGTTTATTTTTAAGGAAAGAAAGTGGAAAGTAAGTCTAGAAAAGTATTTCTTTGAAATCTGAGAGTAATAATTAGCAGGTTTCAGGGGTCTTTTCTGCGTTATAGTTTCAATATTCAGCTAAGAACTGTGTCTAATTTCCCAGACCAAGAAATGTTTTTTGGTCTGTATTTTAACACCTACAGTTTTACAAAGGATTTCTCTTTTGATGGAACTCCTGGAAACAAATTAATTCATAAGAGCCTCCAAATCCCCCAAGATTTAACAGAGGAATACTTCTTTATATAGCAGGGCATGTTCAGCATCAAACTGAAATCTAGGAAAAGACTTTATGTAAAATTAAAATGTTTTTAATCCATGTATCCCACTTTTCCAGGCCTACATTCACATAGACCTATTACTCCACCTGCTTTCCCTTCATCCTCATTCCATAAGGAACATCCACTGAATATTTAGGTTTAAAGTATGGGTCACATTTCATATTTTTTCCTTCTCCATTAACATAAGATTTATAGCACTGCCATAATTACAAAGCTTTTAAAACAATCCCGTACACAAGTATCAAATTCTGATTGATTGGAATAAGGAATACAATCTTCTAAAACTTCATTTCTTTCTTTGGCCAAACTTAGATCAGTTGCTCTTTAGCTGATGATTTAGGAGCATCCACAAATGACATCAGGAGCACTTTAGTTACGCCAATCTAATTTAATAAAAAATACCTTGAGAGATGATTGTGTTACTAACAGAAAGGAATTTATCTCCCTTTTCAGCTGCGTGTGCAGCTCATACAGATCAGTCCCTGCAAATCACTCCTGGAAACTTCAGAACACTCCTTAAATGTAATAATGGACTTTTTCTTAATAGCAAATTTATTTGAAGCCGTGCCCGTCTTTCTTCCTTGTGAAACAGAAGATAAAATCCTATTTTCTCACAGCTCACTGTGCTGCCTGCTGGAAAAGCAGAGGGTTTAGGCACATTAAAGAAAAAGTCTTAATAGGTTTTTGCCCCTCTTTATTTTTTATTAAAATAAGGACAAAAATGATTCTGGGTGGACTTCATAATTTTTTTCTCAGCAACCTGTGCTTTCCAAAGCTCAGGAAGCCACAAGGATTCCCACTGGTACAAATCCCTGTTTAAGGCACATTCAGTCAAAGCTCTGCCTTTACTCTGCCATTCCTTCTGATATTCCTGCCCTGATCAGTTTTGTCTCCATCATTACTATTTCCATCTTATCTTCAGTAAGAAGAAAACCTTCCAGGGAAACTGCCTTGCTCCTCGGAGAGGCACCACTATCATCCCAGACATCTCCACAACAGCCACATGGACAATGAAACCAGTAGAGAACAGCAGAATTCCCTTCCTGCCTGCCTGAAATGAGCTTTGGAATTTTTTTTTGGTGGAGAAAACGACCTTGTTCATTTTTCCAGCTATTTCCCTAGAGAGCCACAATGGGCACATCCCTGGTTCTGTCACCAAGAGGAACCACCAGGGCTGTGCTGGCTTCAGGATCCCAATGGATCAGGGGTGCAGTTTGCCTCTTCCCAGCCTAACTGTGCAAAAGCTGCTTGGATAAGTGCTAGGTTATGGAATTCATGGATAAGACAGGCTACTCTCCAAGAAAAGGAAATTTGGAGTGTCTTTGAGTTGCCATAGAACCTCTCAGGGCAGCAAGGAAAAGTTTGAGCCCAGGGATAAAACTGTGGTTTAAACTTAAAAGTTTCTTCAAAGTTCTTCGTGTTTTAAAAGATCTTTTAGTTTCTAATGGTTGTTTGGGATAGGTAGGAGATTGGAAATATGAATGTGGGAAAAAGAAAAATGCAAAGGTCCAAGTAAAACAAACAACTCTCCCCAAAACCTGAACCTACTGGAGGAGATTTTGTAGAACCCATCTAAATCATCCCTCCCAATAAAAACACTAAAATCTGTTCTATCTGCTCCATTTCTTTGCCCACGGAGACACCACCACAAAAAGAGGAGAAAACCTTCAAGTGGAGAGGCAATGAATGGGCAAGAGGAAGTGGGCAGAACTCTGTCCAACAGTTTGGCTGCTGGAGAAAAAGGCAAATTATCCTTTTCAGGGAGGTGTTGCCAGTTTAACTCATCAGTTTAAACCACCAAAGCAATTTTGATCTGCAAGAATTTTATGCCACCAGAGATAATAATAAAAGTTTTCAAAGAAAGGCATCAAAAGCTTAGCCAAGGAGTATCCATGTCAATGATATTGTTCAAGATTTTCAGCTGTTTGACCCATTTAAAAGTTTAAAATTTGAGTGGTTTCTTTGCCACCCATAAATAAACACCCTCTTTTTGCTCCTACAGAATGATTCTAATCTCAAATTAAATAAGCCACACTGCTGCTGGAATTGCCATCCAGGCCCCTCTCATGGTAAATAAAGCAACAGCATTTACAGGCACTAAAAACAAACCAAAAAAGCAAAATACTCAAGCAAAAGCCTAATTTCTTCCATCTTCCTCTCCTCATCTCAACCCACTTCAGCCCAGTTTTTACTCTTATGTTTTTCAACTTACCTAAACCTAAATCCTGAACCACCCCAATCTCTGAAAGTCCCACTAAAGTCAGTGAAGGAAATTCTTTATGACAAAAAAAAGAATTCTTCACTATAAACAGAATTCTTTACCATGGAGAATTAAGTAGTAGAATTCTTTACTATGGAAAATAAATCCTTTCCTGTGAGAGTGGGGAGGCTCTGGCACAAGATACCCAGAGAAGCTGTGGCTGTCTCATCCCTGGGAGTGTCCCAGGCCAGCTTGGACAGGGCTTGGAGCAACCTGGGATAGTGGAAGGTGTCCATGGAATGGGGTGCAATGGGATGGGCTTTAAGATCCCTTCCAGGACCCTATGGAATACACCCTGTGCATGCAGCTGCTCCAGATGTGCAACATGAGGATGCTGCAGGCCCAGATCCCCACGGCAGAGCCGGCGCCTCCGGCTCGGTGAAGTTTCGTGGCATCACCACAGCAATCCCAGGGATGCTGAGGTGCACAGCCATGCCTCAAAAATTTCATGCATTCTTTTGTATACCCAGATGAGATTCTTTTATATGGAGTGGTTAAGCCAAAGGAAAGAAACAGGAAAAAATGAAAAAGCAAACAAAAAAAAAAAGAAAAATGAAAAAGAAGGGTCTTTGTCCCAAAACAGTTTTTCCCTTGCTTTCTTTGGAAGAATCATCTAAAAAGCCACGAGTGTTGCTGAATGCTCTTCTGTGACATTTAGTCTTAATCTCTTTCTCCATTTCACTCTTTATTTCCAGCTGGAATTCCCTACTCCAGCCTGAGCATTTCTCTGTTATCTTCCCCTGTTTACAATTTCAGATCCACGGAGGCTGTTAAGCCTTGTCCTGCAATTCCCCTCTCTTCCTCTTTCCATGCCATTATTCCTTAAGAGACCAGACAAAGGCACATTCCAGTGTCTTTGATAAATAAGGCAAAGCAGCATTTGAGCCCTGAAGTAGGAATCCTAAATCATGTGGCTGGAATCCCTTGGAGTGAGTGTCCATGCAGACATGGCCATAAGTCATAAACCAGTTACATCCCTTCCAGTGCACTGCACAGAGCTCCTAAAATGGGATATTTGTGTTCAGCACTCACTCTGTGATCTATGAGTCTCTGGTACTGAAATTGTGAAAAAAAAAAAAAAGAAAAACCCAGGTATTTCCTGAAATCTCTGATTTTGGTAACCTGTGTAAAGCAAATAATGCTAGCAGGAATACACACTAAATAATCAAATATGAAAATATACATTGGATATCAGCAGGACAAAAATCTCATACCAAAACCCTCTTCACAGAAAATATTAAATGTTTTTGCTGTGTAAAGTTAATAAAGAATGATATGGTTTTATAAGAAATCGACCTAGATAAATGTTTATGTGTTTGCTGATAATCCTGCCATTCAAAACCAGTGTGATGTCAAGAAATCCAATGATTAGATGAAGAAAAAAATAATTAGAACAGAGTAAATATAACTTTATGAATGATCAGAAACTGACCCCAGATTTCTACATTCTCACATTCACTCCTGTTGCTGTCCTGCACCTTGCCCCTCCCCAGCACTCACACAACCAGGAGCTGAGCCTTCCACCTGATTTCTTGCTGCACTAATTATAATCTGAATTACCTTTTGCTAATACACCAAGGCCAAAGGGCAGGACAGAGGTGAGGCCCTGTAAATCCTGGAGTGGTCACAGGCCAGAGTGACCTCACTGTGCTGACCTAAGGCAGGACTCCTGACTCCTTTATTCCATAGAAAATCTACACTTCCTCTGGGTTGGGATCACAAAATGCACCAGCTGGAAAGGAGCTCTGCAGGGCTCCAACCCAACTTCTTGCTCCAGGGAGGTCCAACTTGATCAGGATGTTCAGGCTATTATCAATCAAGTCTCACATTCCTACAAAGACAGATTTTACACATTTTACTCTCTCCAGAGTTTTAATTTTCCTTGTACCTAACTGGAATCTCCTTTTTCCCATGCCTCTCCCTGTGCACCTCCAGGACATGTCTTTCTCTGCCTTTTCCATACCCTCCAGGAAGAAATGCACTTTTGTGATTCCCCCTCCCTGGATGACAACCAGCTCTGTACTCTGAGTATCACTAAACCCACATCTCTATTTCACATTCATCTTTCTGATAGAAAATGGGCCCCATTTACCATGGAAATGAAACATAAACATGCAGAAAGACTGTCCACAAGGTGAACAGGGAAAGTTTAATAAATCTCCTTAAACCCAATCAACAGCTCCATTTAGACATTTCAACTGCTCCTTCCACTACTCACAGCAACTCCACCTTAGCAAGCAAACAATTTTCAGTCAGATTGCCAGCTCAGCAGGGGAAGATTTAAATCTGGATTTTCTTGTCCCATAACTTTTCATTTCTTGGTTGTCAAGGTCTGAGATATTCTGAATTCTGCATACTGTAGGAGCAAGAGATACTGCCAACAAATCTTAATACCTCAGCAAGATTTTCCTTTCTTTTGAAACATAAGGAAATATTTTTCAAAGCAAGTTGGGTCCTTTTAGGCAGCTGAGGTCACAGTGTCAGTTTGTTGTTGAGTCACTGCTTTCTGCTAGGAAAAGGCACAGATTCTATGTATTTCTTAGGAATTCTATCACTCAGTATAAATAATGTTATAATTTAATCATCAGAATCTTTGGGTTTAATGTGGTTAGAAGGTAAAGTTGCTTCTTGGGTTAACTTCATGGTACCTGGACAATTCCACAGATTCCCTGGATTTCATAGGAATTCTATCACTCTGTATAAATAATGTTATAATTTAATCATCACAATCTTTGGGTTTAATGTGGTTAGAAGGCAAAGTTGCTTCCTGGGTTGACTTCATGGTACCTGGACAATTCCACAGATTCCATGGATTTCTCAGGAATTCTATCACTTAGTATAAATAATGTTATAATTTAATCATCAGAATCTTTGGGTTTAATGTGGTTAGAAGGCAAAGTTGCTTCTCGGGTTAACTTCATGGTACCTGGACAATTCCACAGATTCCATGGATTTCTCAGGAATTCTATCACTTAGTATAAATAATGTTACAATTTAATCATCAGAATCTTTGGGTTTAATGTGGTTAGAAGGTAAGGTTGCTTCCTGGGTTAACTTTGTGCTACCCGCACAATTCCCCTTTTCTGCATCACTCATTTATTTTTAAAAGCTTTGCTGAGATGGTTAATTCTTGGAGTATTTTCTACAATTTAACAAGTTTCTAATATAAGATTCTATCACAAAGAATCACTGAATTACTCCAGCAGAATGGCACTGTTCTTTGCTGAATGGGAATTCCCCATGGAAAACAAGGGAGTCTAAAATAGCTCCAAGATGGAAATCTCTCCTCTGTCTCCCTGGGTGCTCTCAGCTTCCTCCTTCCACATCCCCAGCACACACTGAACCCACTCCAGGCTCCCTGAATCCCTCTCCCAGGCTTCTTCCCCAGTTATTTCCATCAGCTATTTCCTCAGTGTCTCAAGGACAGTGACTTGCCCAGAGTGGTTGTGGATTTCCCATCCCTGGAAGAGTCCCAGGCCAGGCTGGACAGGGCTTGGAGCAACCTGGGATAGTGGAAGGTGCCAGACACAAAGCCCAACAACATGAGACAGATTTTTATCTTACAAATTCAAAGCCTTATTAATTTATTTTTATGACTTTTCTCCCCCCCACCTCCCTCCTCAAGCTTTGCTCTGTAGCCCCAAATCCATCTTTTCCCTCTGACCAGAGTCTGGGCTCCTAAAATTTCTTCATCCCCCAAATTAAATCACATTAATCTTCCCCTCTGATTTCCCTCCACTGATGTGAGGTCTCCTCATCATCCCTTATTTTCTTATTTTACATCAACAAGAATCTTATAAAGGAAAAATACAACTCCCCCATTTTAGCTTGGAAATAATTCCTCACATTTGGAACCTCCTGACCTCCTGCACTTTGAGTTCTCCTGTCCAAACTGATTTGATCTTCTGGCTTTCATCTTCGTTCACTAATCCAGCTGTGCCACAGGTGGAAAAGCTGAAATGTGCTCCATCCCTACTCCTGCACAGACAGCATTTCTTTCCTTCCATGGAATTGTGGATCAAACAGGCACTGGGCTCTCATTAAAACTGAGGAACAAAAAGGACACAATTTTCAATCTAAATTTTACAACTGTATAAGTGGAAAGTGTAAAAAAAATTCAACTTGAGCAAAATATTTGTGTGGCAAAACCATTCTTGTGCAAAGCTTCACTCAAAGCATGATTTGAGATGGAGTCATAATCTTTAACCTCTGTGTATTTGAACTACTAAATTTTAAATTCTGGACTATGTCCTCAGTTAAACTCCAATAGCCTCTAAGGAAGACAAAAGAAAAAAAAAACAAAAAAACAAAACACAACAGAGAAAAGTCAACATGACTATTAAATAAAATACATAGTCAACAGGGACATTTTAAATTTAATATTTCCAAGATCCCTCTTTTTGGGATTTCTAAAAAGAAGAAGTCACAAACTGCTGCTGCATTTGGGAAAAGAAACTCCCTTTTCATGAGCATTTAAAATCAAGATGAGTAGTAAACACTAAGGTAAGGTCTGGTATCTACATAAATTAGAGTCCACAAAGTCTAAAGATGTCAAAGAAATTCTTTGCTACAACAACTTTTAGGGCAATTATGAGGACATGATAATTGCATTATTTACTATTTTGAGTGATGATAGATCCTAAAGTTGTTTAAAAATACGTGAATATGTGGATTGTGAATTTGTGCTTGAACTTGCAAATAAGAAAGCAAATTAATGGAAATAAAGACAATATATATTTATTGGTATTATCTGGCATATCAAAAAATAGGTAAAAAATAACTGAAGGGTTGAAAAAACTGTGAAGTGTGTTCGATGTCAAGACTTTGGGCACAAAGTGAGTGTAGAACATTGAATAAATGAGGAAAAAAGTTACAAAGAGGTAACAAAAAAGATTATCTAGCAGTGACATGGAGTTGAGAGTAGGAAAACAAACGAGGTACAAGTCTAGACAAAGTAACTATTCAGAATATTTAGGGAAGGTTCAGAGACTAAAGGTAGATTCTCTGTAAGAATCAGGTCCCTTAAAAATGGGCTTTTAATAAGAAGAAACTGTAGCAAAGTGACCAAAGCAGTTCCATAAAAGGCTGCAAGAAAGGAAACATCAGGAAAAAGGCAAAAATTCCCTAAATCCAGAGCATGGACCAGCCCTTCAGCAGCTGCTAAAAAGCAAAAAACTATCTGAGAATTCCTGAACTAGCCAGCTCAAGAGTCTGCAGTTGTTTAGAAAAATATGAAGATTTTAATCAAAAAAGATATCAAGACTAATAATAGTAATATTCAGCAAATATTCCTTATTTGCTGGAGAGTTTATAAGGAGTTGTGAAGGATCTATCAGGAATCTCACATGGCATCATTTATTTGTGGAGGGAAAAATAAAGGGAGAGAGAAGGTCACTCTATAGCCAGTGCAGATGGACTTGATTTAAATAGTACTTCATTTAAATGCAACCTTTCACACCTGCAAACATCAGAATATACTCCTTTATATCAGCACACTGCAACCCAACAGCAAAAATAATCTAATATAGGGAATCACCTTGTGCCTAAAGCTTATTAAGTTACAGAATTCAAAAATTAATCTAAAAATGCTTTAGTTGCACAAGAATTCTTGACTTTTGAATTAACTTAGATTTCTTCTAAGTAAATATTTGAAATTTGGCAATCCATTTGTGATTGGCAAAACCTTATTTCCATTCTGCAGGAATTAAGTTTCAAAAGCTACTGAGAAACTGTGTCAGTTTTCAGGATGCTGCCCTGGACATTCTCTGTCCTGCACCACCACACCTTCAACTCCATGAACACAATATTCACTTTGGAATGTTTGGAAAAGTTGGCAGAGAAAGAGTTGGGTTTGTTTGCTTGCTTTGTGAGTTTATACCATTTTTTTAAAGTATGGACAAAACCATCAGAACATATTTAGATACTCAATGCCTGTTCATAAAATCCCAGAAGCATTCAGGTTGGAAAAGAGATTTGAGATCATCGAGTCCAACCATTGCCACCACTGCTCCATGTCCCCAAGTAACACATCCACGTGGTTTTTAAATCCAGGGATGGGGACTCCTGGACAGCCTGTGCCAACCCTTTCCATGAAGGAATTTTCCTCAATATCCAACCTAAACTTCCCCTGGAACACCCTGAGGCCATTCCCTCTTGTTCCTTGGAAGCAGAGAACAACACCCACCTTTCATGAGATTGCTCCAACATTCTCTAACTTTGCCACTCTTCAAATGTTATCCTATGGGAAGAATTAAGGGCACATTGATTTTAGACACCAACCACTGATTCATATCTATAAAAATGGAAATGTTTATGCAGATGCATCATGTACCATTTATTTTGATATTAAACCGTAATTAAAATCATTCAACTCTATGAACCAGAGCAGCTTTCATTAAAATCTCAAAGTTTATTTATTATCTAGGAAAGGATGAAGCTAAAACTATCCCACCACAATACTATGAGTCAAAACTCAAGCACTGTCCAGAACTCCCTGCTCCCAAACTAACGTGGTTTTACAGGAGGTAGTGAAGGACACGAGTGGTTCTGCCTTGGAGATGGCTGGATGAAGCCCTAGGATTTGAATCACAGATTTTTCTTCAATCACTGAGTGTTTTAATTACTTTTACCAGACAGTTGAGCAGCAGAATTGAGGTGATATCTGTAGGCTAAATCTCTCTTGGCCTGCTGAGTGCTGACTGGGCTGTCTGCCCTGAGCTGGGCTGGATCCTCATTCTGTAAAGGTGTATCCCAACAGGTTGGATTAAATCATCAAGGAGTCCTGGAAAATGCCCCATTTTAATTTGCCTAAGCTTGCTGGAGAGAAGCTGGAAGAAAAATTCAATATAAGAAGGGCCAGTGACTGCACATCATATTTTGCACAGTATTTTTGCTGCTGTCTCTGCAGTTGACTTTGGGTTGTAGCAGCACCTTCCCAACAACAATCCTGGACTCCCTGTTGGACAATGAGGAGGTAAAAACCCAACACTCATCACTCCACAACTACTGACCACATCATAGACAGGGGTGGGATCTCTACATGTACCACGGGCAAAAATAACAATAAAAACAATCTGAATGCCACTGGGTTGTGTTCTGTTCCTCTCCCCGTTAAATTTTTGTTTTACTCCATCATATTGGTTGAGAATTTAAATAAAACTTCTCTGGTTTCAGACTTGAGGTTCATCTCAGACACCTGCAGCAGATGCCTTAAATTGATATTGATCCCACAATTGCTGCCTCCATGAAGAACTGATGGGGTTTTTTAGGGAATGTTGACTTATACATCTATCCCTTAATTAGAGGGAAAAAAAAAAGCTTTCTAAATTCTGAGAGCTGTCCAATTCTACTCAATCTAAACAGGATCCCATTTCAATTTCCCATACTAAATTCCCACATCCCTTTTAGAGCTGCCCAATTAAAAAGAAAGATGAGTGGCCTCAAAATGGAAGGGAAAAAAAGCCATTTTTAATGATGCTTTATCATCAGTGATAAATAGAACTACAAAAATAACTGTTTGGGCTACACACTTTATTGTCTAACATTTTCTACTATGTATTTTTACCTGTAATAGTTTGATTTCTTAAATCAGAATAAATTTAGGCTTTTTTACCAATTCAACTTGCTGAATATAAACACATAGAAGTTCAGGATACTCTTACATTTTCCTTTTTTAAATCCACCACTACACCCTAAAAATATAATATACAACAAGAACGAGCTGTCTTCACCTAAGTCTTGAACGCTGCATTAGAAAAGAACTTAGGGCACTGGAAAATCTTGAATATGGTATTAAAATCCTTAAATGTGGCATTAGAATTCTTAAATATTGCAGTAAAATTCTTCAAGGCAGCGTTGAGTTTAAATGAGCATTTCTCTCTGTATGCTCTGAGTGCTATCTGGGCAGCTCAGTCACTTCTAAGTCTCAGCCATGTTTTCCTTAATGTTGCTTCACAGAGAATTCAGTGAAAGCTCCGTTCTGCATTTAATCCCCGAGCTGCCACCAGCTGCCAGCCCAGCAGCATCCCCATGTCCCTATAAACCATATGGCCCCAGGCAAGGCAGGGGCCCTTTCTGCTCACAGCTGTCCCTGTGCCACCAAAAGGCTCCTGGGGCTCCCAGCTGGGGGCCAGAAGGCAGCGAGGCTGGGCACACGCTGGGCAGGGCTGTGCCACCACGGCCAGGGGCCACCTGGCATGGCCAGTGGCACACAGGGGGACAGGGCAGGCACAGGGGGATGCTGGGCACAGCTAGGGTGAGGCACAGGGATATTCCTGCTGCCTGCTCCAAGTTCTTCCCAGGGTAAGGACACAGGGCTGTGCTCCAGACTGGGGTCATGGGGATGCTCCCGAGGCTGGAGCTTCTCTGCTCTGGCTGGGAGAGCTGGGAATGTTCCCCTGGAGAAGGGAAGGATCCAGGGAGAGCTCAGAGGCCCTTCCAGGGCCTAAAGGGGCTCCAGGAGAGCTGGAGAGGGACTGGGGACACAGGACACAGGGAATGGCTTCCACTGCCAGAGGGCAGGACAGATGGGATATTGGGAAGTGTGGTGAAGCCCCAGCACAGGTTACTCCATGGCTGCTCCTGGATCCCTGGAAGAGTCCAAGGCCAGGCTGGACAGGGCTTGGAGCAACCTGGGATAGTGGAAGGTGTCCCTGGAGGGGCCTGGAGCAAGACCCCTAAGACCCCTTCCAACCCAAACCATTCCATGATTCTACAATAATTCCATGACTTAGACAATTATGCAGAGCTGGAAGATAAATCTGAACTGCTCATGTCAAACAAGGCACTGCACGTAGAGCTGAGCCTTGTCTTCCTTTCATCTAAAAAAAAAAAAAAATCCGCCCCAACAAACCCCAAACAAATCATCTTGGAACTTCTCTAATTACAAAATCAAACATGAAATTTCTCCTGTGACATTTTCAATACTTGCAATGATGAACTCCTGCGATACACACAGAGTATGACAGAAAATCATTCTGCAAGTTCACAAGTGATAAGCTCCTACCCTTTTTGGCACGTCTCAGCTCTGATAGCAGTCAATTTTTTCCTCATTATAAATGGGAAAAGTGAAGATATCATGCAAAGGCCACTTAAAAGCAAAACAAAATAAAGGAATGCAAATTTATATTGGAGTTATACAACTGCCAAGAAAGCTCCAAGCCTGCTGATCTTCTGTTTGTTGCTCTCATGTTCTGCTCTTTGCCTCAGCCGTGGGTCTGCAACACTGAAAACTTCAAAAAGTGTCTTTTAAAAGCTGACTTTGAATCCTTGCGAGCGTGAGTCAGACATCATTTACATGGCTGAAATTTCACTGAGCGCCTTGGAAATTACACCACCACAAACCCTTGTCAGGAAGAGTCGCTCGCAGCCTCTGCCTGTGCTCAGCTCCTGTAATGCCGAGCCCTCTCCCAACAGGAATAAATTTCACATTCTATTAAGAGTGACGCAGGGCTGCCATCAGTCACTTTTCCAGGCACAGATGCGGGAGGGTGGGATCAGGACGGGAGCACAGGGGAAGGAAGTGAGAGCGCTGGGAATCCGGCTGAGCCGCGTGCGCCCCGGACCTTTCACCACGGACCATATGCTCCCCTGGCATCCCAACACGTCCTTAACAACCAGACAACCTTTTCCCACACTCATTTTGTTTAGCCAGACTGCTCCAAACACACCTCCTTTTTTCAATTAGCCACGCAAACATGGCAAAGCGCTCGCAGACCCCTGGTGCCTGTTAATGACGCGCCGAGGGAAAGGGCTGCGAGCTCAAGAAACAGCTCCCACTTCTGCCAGATCCACTCCAACACGTGGGATGATCCAATGCCTGAGAGCTTTACACTGGGAATTAGGAAAAATAACTCCACTGAAAGCAAGTCCAGCCCTGGCACAGCTGCCCAGGGCGCTGGTGGAGTCCCCGTTCCTGGAGGGATTTAAAAGCCGTGTGGATGTGGCACTTGGTGGCTTTGGCAGTGCTGGGAATGGTTGGACTTGATGGTCTGAGAGGGCTTTTCCAACCTAAATGATCCTGATTTTGTTCTTCTACCATGGAGGAAAATGCTGGGAAGGGATTTGCAGTCTTACCTCTCCCAGTAATTCCTCTGAGACCTCAACATTCGGTCCTCTTGCCCACTGGGGCATCAGGAAGCACCAAAAAGAAAGGAAAAGTTGTCTGCAAGTAATAAAAAACAAAGAGAAAGAAATTCCATCCTTCTCCAAAGGCTCCACAATTCCCAAAAAGTCCTGGAGATGTGTCAGGGATCCAGAGCCCTCCAGGTGAGGTGCAGACACCGCAGATTCTGATGGCAAATTTTGATTTTTTTTGGAGAAAAACTGTTCTCACACTAAGATAAGAATGCACGATAGTTACCTGTCCAGATAGGAAACACAAATAAGGGGTATTTGTCAAGGATGAGCTGACTCTGAAGATTTGAAAAAAAGGGAAGAAAAATATAGGGTTTTTTCCCCTTTTTAAAGCCTAGCTATGTTTTATTATCTCCTATAAGGTAACAATTAGCACTTCACTCAAACCTGGGCAGACTCAAGTTCTTCACTCCTCTGACAAACTCAAAGTCCACTAAAAATTATCAGTTCTCTAGCCATTGGAAAAGTAAAGGGATATTTGGGCCACTTTTTTTGACAAACCAGTACTTTGAAACCGTTGACTCCACATTTTCATCTTTTTAACTGAGTTATACGTGTTTATGTACAATTTACTTTCACTCAAAGACCAAAATTTAAAAGATGTTAAAATAAAAATACCAGTTTAATTCAGTATCCTGAGCACCAAACAAGTTTTCATTAAAACATTAATTTCTGGAGATGCTAAATAATCTTATTTGAGACTAATTTTTTTTTCATACTCTGTTGATATCTGGCATTATTTCAACAGCACGGTGACAACCATGAAAAACATTCTGCTTTGAAAGTCTTTTCCTTAGATTTAGATCCCAGCCATTAAAAAAAGTCTCCTGAATTGTCATCCCTTACTCTATTTGTAGCACAAAAATGCCAAAGAGCAGCAAAAGTTTCCCTTATTATTTTTTGCTGTTAATTCTTCTCATGAATACAGTGATGTGCATAATTATGGTGCTTAATTATTGCCTAAAATCTTAATTCCCCCTGCCCTTTATCAGACCAATCCCTGTTTGTACTTTTAGCTCTGACCAGGTAATTCCACATGGTGAATTTAACATTTCATCCATGAATTGAAAAGATGATGAACCCACAAGCCAGCAGGGGTATAATCCTGATACCCCCTGAACCCATTTCAAAATTCCCACTAAATTAATCTACAAATTCCTATTTATTACCCAGACATGGCAAATGGCAACAGGACACGCCTACCACAGAAGGCTCTACAATCTCTTTTATTTGACCATAATTCAGGGCAGAAGTAACATAATCTTATTTTCAGAGACCACAGCAGGAACAGATTTCTAATCCCAACTTTGATATTGACTTGAGCAAGTTATTTAATCTCTCTCAGCTGCCACTTGGCAAATGACATATTTTTTCTTTGCCTCTTAAGTACTATGAGGATGCAGCAATAGATGCAGCTTTGAAATAATTAAAAAAACAACAAACAAAAAACAAACAAGAAAACCATAGTATCACAAAAGATAAAAACCAAATCAGGTGCTGTGAAGGTATCATAAAATAATTACAGCAAAGGATAACAACCTAAGGATGTTCACAAGTGAAGCTTCTCTTTCTACTCACAGATTTTTCCAAACAGTATAAAAATCAAGATGTTTGTCTTAATTTTCACATTGCCTGAAGAAAAAAAAGAAAAATCAAACCCAAAAAAACAACCTTACAATTTTTTCCCTACTGCTGCTTTGCCATTCAGGGAGGTTTGAGGTGGAAGCACTGATTCTGTTTGTATTCCTGGGAATTCCAGGCTGCTCTGGCACACATTTGAAAGGTTACCTTTTAAACCAAAAGAGTTCAAAATTGATCTTCTCAAGCTAAAATGTACTCCTGCATGGATGGGGCTGATGCTGCAGTGTTTAAAAAGAGGGAATGAGCAAGTGCTGGTATTGAAATTCTGTTCATAGAGCTCCTGCCCACTTGTGTCTACTTCCCTCCTCCCATTTTTTACCTTTCCATGGCCAAAGCAGCCCTGGCACCAGCACAGAACTCAGCCAAGATTATTTTTGTCATGTAAAGTATCATTTACATAATGTCTAATTAAGCACGTGACTCCAGCAAAGAATCCACATTTCCCCCCTCCAGTATTCCACAAAAATGCTCTCCCCAGCACCTCCAGATAATTTATGAAAACTTACAGTCGATTTATTCTGTGTGACACTGGTAAACAAATTAATGTGGGATTTAATTGCTTTGTCTCCTCAGCTCGGGCTTGCTTTTAGCGATATTTATCTGAAATTATTATCTACAAAGAAAATAGATTGTAATTGAGCTTAAAAAACTGATGGTGGTTTGAAGTTGACAACTGTCACCATTATTAATCTGAATTTCACTTCAGGGGAGAAGAATGCTTGATCAAGTATTTCTGCAAGGAAGGCTGGTTTTCTGCTGTCTCATGTTTCCTGCAGCATTGTACTCACATGCAGGGTTTTTTTCTTTCCCAGAGTTATTTATTTATTTATTGCATTTGTGTAAACCACTCTGTTTCTTTCTCCCAAAGCAGACCAGAAATCTATCTTTAAACAACCTTTTTTCCCCCCCCAGTGAAACATAAAATAATCAAATCTCTTCCACACCTGATCCATAACCAGCACTGAGAAACAAACAAACCAACTGAAGTAAAAAAAAAAAAATTCCTTAATCATGATTATATAAGTCATACTGCCTCAGCAGTATTAGCAGAGATCATTAAAAAACCCTAAATACAAATATTAGTGTATAAAGTAGCAATAACCCATCTGGCTTGCATTAGCTAAAGCAAAGTTTGGATGGTGGAAAGCTGAAAAATTATGACAACATGAGCTATGCATTGCTGAAAGACCTATACATTTCCCAAATTCCTGTCTGATTACAACATCTCACAGCTCCAGGAATTCCACACACAAAAACCCCTCTTCAGGTATAAAACACCACTCTGGCACTGCCTCTGTGAAGCAGCTTCAGCAGGATAAAAATAAAAAAATTTGCATATTTAAAACTGAAGATACAAATAAGGAACAAATGTCCCAGCCAGGACAGAATTAGCTTTTAAATTCTGATTTTCACCTGAAGGTCTTGTCCCTTCCTATTTTGAGGTCTACAGCAATAAAATGCATTGAGATGTGGAAGTGAAAGTTTATTTTCTTGAAGGGAAAGAACCCATGCAGGCTGGAGGATGGGAAAGGAAGTAGGCAAAAAGAAGGATGTTTGGATATTTGCCACTGTGAATATGAATGACTTCAGTAAACCTTGGTTATTTTGGACTTGAAATGTTTTCTCTTTTTAGGACATAATGACCATAGCCTGGAATTACTGTGGATTAGACACGTGGGCATGAGAAATTGCTTGGGAATTGCACTGGGGAGGAGGCCAGGCAGGAATATGAGGATCCTGGGCCATTTAAAGAGCTCAGCTCAGGCTTTCAGACACTCACCTATGCTCAGGTAATGGCATCATCGACATGCTGTAATTAAATATTTTATGAACATATGCATCCACGCTCATTTTCCAGTTCCTAAACCCAGGGAAGTGCTGCTTCTCTAACTTGGGAAGCTCAGGAGTCGCAGCAATAAATTCCTCGTGTGTTACCAAAGCAGCAAAAGAGCCTTTTCCTCTGATCAAACACTGGATCCCCCTTTACTGTCCCTGCTTGGGGGTGGGTGGGGAAGAAAAGAGGGAGAGGGGAGGAAATCCCCTTCTCAGGTGTGACTGGCTGAGCCAAGGCTGGAATTCAGAGGGATGGACAGACAGACACGACCCAGATTCCCTCTCCCCAGCCCAGAAGAGGCAGCGCAGAGCGAGTGGCTCCAGCATGTCCCAGCCTGTCCCTCTGCAGCTTTGGGGCCTTTTGTACCTCAGCCTGCTCCAGCTGAAGGAATCCCTGCTCCCACTGACTGCTGGAACCCAGCAGAAGTGAATTTCTGGCCACTTCCAGGCCAGCTCTCCTTGCAGAGCCACTTGAGCACTCAGCTGAAGAGATCTGTCTCCTAAAGGCTCGTGGCAGAGTTCCTCTCTTCCCATTTCCTTTGGAGACCTGGCTCTGTTCTCCAAAAAAAAGCAGAAAGTGACTGGCAGCTTTTTAATTTTCTTCTTCTCTCCCATCCCCAGCAATGATCCCATACCTAAGTGCTATTTCCCACTGATGGATTGTGTCCTTAAGGAATGCCAAAATGCTGAAGCCCTCTCCTTAAAGTGTCAGAAAAGGCAAGGAGAGGGAAAGATAAGGAAGGAAGGAAGGAACACTCTTCTCCCTTTAAAGTTTGGGAAGTTTATATGGGAAAAATTAAAATGCAAACTTCACTGTTCCTGAAGACATCATTGGGACAAAGCTCTCCTAGTTTACTTGTTCTGTCATCTTAATGCTGATGTGGAAAACCCCAAAATGAGCCCTGTGCCCATCAGAGACATCACTGCAGAGCCAAGAGCATCCTGCTCAGGGATTCTGATCTCCACCTCAGCTGTACTGACTCAAGTCTGCATCCAGTGGCACTTTTCCAGCTTCCAAAGGGACTACAACACGATACCAACCACCTCCTTCCTGGTTCTTTAATTAATAGTGTGGTGATGGTTTCGAATCAGACACAGCAGATAATAGAAAGCAGCTGCCACACCTTGAGTTTCAGAAAAGGTTCTAGCACAAAACTTCTCTGGATTTACAAACTCAGCTCCCAGATACACCTGCAGTGTCTGTCTCCTTTCCAAATTGTTGGGGGTTTGTGAGAAATTCCTATTTCTGTGTTAGAGAGCACTGAACACACAACTGGTGACTGAAAAGTCTTGGTAGGATCCAAATGGATCTTGCCAGGCAATTATTGATTTGTGACTGGAGGTGTTCACAGGTGTTCACCAACCTCAAAAAAACTGTGCCATTTTTGCACCTGGGCTTTGCTGGCAAAGGGAGGGAGGAGGTGGCTGCATCCCAGCCCTGGACACCTGCACAGGTAAGGGAAAAGGAAATACACAGGATTCTGGACAGCACCCAGGATGTAAAAAGTCATGGAACTGGGTTGGAAGTGTCATTAAAGCCCATCTTGACCCATCCCCTGCCATGGGCAGGACACTTTCCACTATCCCAGGGTGCTCCTGGTCTTGGACACTCCCAGGGCTCCAGGGGAAGCCACAGCTGCTCTGGGCACCCTGTGCCAGGGCCTCCCCACCTTCCTAGCCAGGAATTCCCTCCCAATATCCCAACTAACCCTGCCCTCTGTCATTGTGAATTCATTTCCCCTTGTCCTGTCATTCAATTCCTTTGCAAAAAAACCCCTCCCCAGCTCTCCTGGAGCCCCTTTTAGGCCCTGGCTCTGAGCTCTCCCTGGAGCCTTCCCTCCTCCAGGCGAGCACCCCCAGCTCTCCCAGCCTGGCTCCAGAGGGGCTCCAGCCTTGGAGCAGCTCCATGGCCTCCTCTGGACTCTCTCCAGCAGCTCCAGGTCCTTCCCATGCTGCGCCCCAGGGCTGGAGGCAGCTCTGGATGTGGGGTCTCACCTGAGCTGAGCAGAGAGTGACAATCACCTCCCCTGACCTGCAGCCCTGCTCCTCTCTCAGCTGGAGCACAGCCCAGCAGCAGCTGCCTGCAATTCCCAACATGCAGGTGGAGAGGATTTTCCCAACACCTTTGGCAGGCCTGACAGACACAGGAAGAGACAAGGAGAGCTCAGCCTGCTTCACCTACAAATTTACAAGAGAGGCCAGTTCATCCTTTAGCAGGAACATCAAAAACTTGTAACAGGTACAGAACTTCAGACACAAACAATCCTGCACAGCTTCTTAAAAGTGAATAATATAAATCTGTATCCTGGCCAGATAAATGACACTGCAGGCTGGAGGATTTCCATCCTGCTTCTCTGTGCTTTCTAATTCAAGTTCTAAACTCAAGTCAGATTTTTTTTCTCTTCCGAACTTTCTTAGCAACTTTCTACCACTTACAATCCCCACACAACTATTTTGCTGTATCTGAACAGAGCTACCCTTGGCAGGAATGTTTTAATCTGTGGGTGGACACCCAGCCATCATTCTGCACACACATCCTGGTTTCAGAGAACTTTTCCCTTAGGTATCTTTTGCAGTGAAAAGCTTTGGGTTTTAGAAGGAAAAAAAAAATCCAAAATGAGACAAGCTACTTAAATGCCAGCAAAACTTCCTGTACTGGGGAGAAAAAGGCAGAGATGAATAATGTGTCTGTAAATATCCACACATAAAATAGAAAACGTGATACTATCACTCATTCCTTGACTGGGACAAATGGGAGACTCTCTCCAGCTCCATCCCAGAAGTCCAGGAGATGTTGAGGGTGGCCCAAGGTCTGATTTCCTGGACTCACACTTCCACAGCACCTCCTTCCAGGTCCAGAGCAGCCTCCGAATTAGCTGCTCATCAACTGCTAAACCCACATGCATCATGTGAGGTTTCATTCTGCACTTGCTGCTGAACAGAACAGGCTCTAAAGGAGAGCAGTTCACAAAAAGCACAAATTATTTATAAGTATGGATCCTGTGACTTTTGCAGAACACAACTGTACGATGAAATATTCCTAAATGATACTATGAAGTGCTCCAGAGAGAATTCAGACACATCCACTGCCCCTTCTCCCCAGTGTCCAAAACACCTGTAAAAAAATCACCAGTTTTTAGCAGCACGTTTCTGCTTTCTCTGGAGGAAGGGGAAAGATCAGTATTGTTTCTCCAGAATCCCCTTCCCAGATGAACCCAAGCTTACATGGCAAAGTGGCACATTGCTGCCTGCCAAGGTTTCATGCAACATTTTACATCCAATTTTGAACAACTTCTGAGAAAACCCCCAAAACAGTGACATTTATCCCAAACTGATGGATTCACCCCTGTATCCTTGCACTCTGTATTTCATAGGTTATGAAGAGCCAGCAGACAGCATGCCAGGAGCAGGGAGCCTGCACACCAAACACTGTCACAGTTTGCTGCAGAACAACTTCCAAGGATTGGGAGCTTCCTTGCGAGCCAGTGCTCCCCTTCCCAGCCAGAGCCAGCTCAAATTGCTGCAGCAGCCATTGCACTTGAGTTCCTAGACCCAGCTTAGCCCCAGTAAGCCTAAACTTCCAGCCAAAAGTGCAGTTTGATTGGCAGCTGATGGATTTTGCTAATTCATGTAAATGGTGCCAAACTGATCCATGGCTCGTGGTTGGATTCCCATTTGGAATATGGCAGGAGTTTCACTCCCAGAGATGTCTCACCCCAGACCTGGTATCATCAATAGGTGAAATAAAATCGTGTACAACAAACACGTGGTTTGGATTAATGATTTTTGCACAAATGGGGGTGTGTGTGTAATTTGATATGTTAGAGTACTACAATGGCCAGGATGTTCCAGCTTTTCTCTCTGCTCAGTATTCTCTGAAACTTGTAATGCTAAAACCTGGCACTGCTCAAAGGAGCATTTTCACCACTTTGCACCATCTATAACCATCATCATAACGCACCCAAGAACTATTAAGGGTAAAGACAAGTCTATGGCTTTGGGAGAAACATCAAAAATGTGCTTTTTTTTTTTACTAAAAACACAGCTAGAGGCTGATCAAACCACTCAACACCATCAGAAACGTTCCTAGAAACTGAGGAGTCTCTTTTGCAGGGAAATGACAAGTCTGGCTACTCCTCCTCTTCCCATCTCTACTACGAGGAGTTTGAAAGGTTCCTCCTCGATTTCTAAACATAGACCTGGTGATTCTGCATGACAGATTTGTGAATAGGACAGGATGACTTCAGACTGCAACAGTACAACACAACACAGGGCAAGTCCCAGCACTCCTCAGAGCCCTCCCTAAGGTCACCACCCGTGGGGACACAGCCCAAGAATCCGAGTCATTGAGCCTGAAACACAACCAGAAGAGAAGCAGCCAGAGCTGCTGTAAACTTGATTATGATGTGGGAAAATAGGAGAAGGGCCTTCCAGTTTATAGACCATAATATTACACTTCTGAGAGAATTAGCTGGATGTCCAAAGCATTCATAAAACCAGTAGTAAAACTATGCTCCTGATCTTTAACAACTAAAATGGACACTCAGCAGGGCAAAAACCAAATATCTGACTATCAGTGGGTTTTAGGAAGTTTGCATTTATTAAAACCCCCTAGAAAAAAAAACCAACCCAAAATGCCCAACCCCCAAACTTGATGTACAGGTCTAGCAAGTATGACAGCATATTTCTGTGAACTCCCAGCTCCTGTAACCCTACCAGGCTGGTAACTCAATAGTGCCACAGCCTTACTGGTGTCCCAGGAGCCTCTGGCCCGGGGGGACACGTCCGGTGCCTCAATTAAAGCAGGATGACCCTGCAGCCACTTGTGTTTGTGCTCCTCACCAGCTCTGGGGAGCTTCTGCTGGCAAAGCCCAGTCCCAGTCCAGCATCCTGCTCAACTTTTGTTCGTGTCTCTGGGATTCAGTGGAATTCCTGAGCAGAGTCGTTTCCTACCCCTTTGTAATCCCCCATAAACAGCTCAATCATTAACAGCATTAACAACCTGTGTACCACACAACAAACCCTTTATGGCCTCCTTTGCTGCTTGGGGCTTTTCACCTTTTCTGCTTCTCTCCGTGTCTTAGTGCACTCCAATTCTTCTTTCACTTGGGGGTGGGGAAGAACTGGAGTATTTTTCAGTTAGGAGATAAAAAGAACAAAAAAAGCCACCTCAAAGGAAAGAAGTCCCAATCCTTTTGTTGTGCTCAGACTGATATTTTGTAAATTTGGTTTGCTCTCCCATATTTATTCTGGCCTTAGAATCCAAAATGGTCAGAGATAAATGTTTCTTCACAAGATGCTCCCAACCCCCTACCAAATATTAGATATCACTTACTTAAAAATAGAAACTAACATCTAAATTGGTAAATTATTATCATTGATCCAGGCCCTTTTATCTGTGCTAGGAAAGCTGCAGAATATAAGAATTTTGTGGAAGTCTCAGTGTATAAAAACTGACCATTCTGGACCCTTAGTAGAATGTGTCCAAGGGCACAATTTTACATCAATTTTTCTTTTCACTGTTTTAACTATGAACTTATCAGTGGACAAGAAACCAGAATGTTATTCCATGTACTTCTGGGTCATTTAATGCTTTGTTATTTATTTGTTTTTTAATGCAATGTCATTTTAACTTTTAGAAGAAGAATCAGGGAACTGCACCCATCTCACCTCATTACTGAAGGGTCTCAGAATTTCTAGTACCAGCATATAAAGAACTTACTTGGAGGTTACATCCTTGCCACCACACTGTGTTTGCTCATTCTAGATCTTCACACAAAACAAAGTATGACCCTAAACCACCTGGACCTACCCCATCCCATCAGGAAAGTCCATGTGCAGCTCCATGTAATTAAAAAAATTTAAACATGTACATGATTAAGGCAGGGAAGACCATCCTCTCCTCTCCAAAGGCAGCTTTCCCTCAAGATCCAATTGCTCTGCTCATCATTTCTCAGCCAACTGCTCAATAAGCTGCACATCGAATGTGAGATGTCTAATGAGCGTCTCCATGACTGCAGAAATGACAACTTCCCAAAACAGAAGGTCTGACTCCCAAACTGCTGCAGTCTGGATAATGTTCACCTGCTGTCAGGCTGCTGGAAGATTTCTCACTGCCCTGACTAGACACAGGACAAGTGGAATTCTCCCAGTGAAGTCCCATGTAGGATAAACTTTACAAGAATTTCTCGAGGATTTCCTCTCTCTGATTTCCCCTCATTACCACAGTCTGTATCAAGCACCAGCCAGGCCAATCCCCTAAAACAAGGAGTGATTTTCTGTGGGAATGACACAGGAGTGAAACATTGTGCTCCTGATGCCTGTGAGTCTCTCACAAGTCCCAACTGGCAGGGACACGACTGCTCCAAGAGCCTCCATGGCTCACCTGGCTCCACCTGCTCCGCTCCCTGCCCACACCCCGGCGTGTTCCAGAGGCACTGCCAGCTCCAGGGATGGGAGCACAGCCCATGGATCCTGCTGGGAATGCTGCTGTGCTTTGGGCACAGACCCAGCTGAGCTCACCCCCTAACACCCAACCCACCTGGCACAAAGAACAGAGCTGACAGAGCATGGCATGGACCCTGAATGACCCCAAAATAATTCCATTCATCCTGCCCAGGTCCTTAGGAGAGGGGCCAGCTCCCAACACAACTTTCATGGATGCTCATGGAGAGCAGTATGGGGTGGAAACTCTCCCTGTGGATGTCCATGGAGAGCAGTATGGGGTGGAAATTCTCCCTTTGGATGTTCATGGAGAACAGTATGGGGTGGAAACCCTCCCTGTGGATGTCCATGGAGAGCAGTATGGGGTGCAAACCCTCCTTCCCCCAAAACCCAACTTGTGTGTTAAATGTTAAACTACTCCAATTTATCTGCTGTGTTGCTACCATCATTCATTCTAAAAAATTTAACACTTCTATTAAGATTTCTATTTCAACACACTGAAATTCACTTTTTAACCTGCATGCTCCAAACTCTCTCACACTGCAGCTCGAGGACTGCAGAGTAAAATGAGATCTAAAGCAAACCCAAAATCAGGTTAAATATCACAATTTCCTTCATGCTGGAAGTTCAGCATCCCCTTCCCACCCTGTCCTCCTTAACCTGCTGCTGGCTGGAGATAATCTCTGCCAGGCTTCCCAATTGCTGACACAGGAACCTGTGTGAGCACACTGAACTACTTCCTTTTCTCCTTGAAAAGATTTAATAACCTACAACTTTCTTCTCTGCCCTACTTGGAGTCTATCGTTTGCTTCCCTCTTGTATCGAATCTGCTAAAATAAAATTTTATAGAGTGTCAATTCAACAAAGGCAAAACTATAAAGTCCGTTCTGACAGCTTCCTTTCTCCAAAAAATTTAATCAAAAAAGTAAAAAAAAAAAAAAAAAAA
>VZTT01039533.1:10508-22159 GCA_013400855.1 Buphagus erythrorhynchus | reverse complement strand
AAAAAAAAAAAAAAAAAAGAAATCCTTTGCCCTTGAGAAGATGAATTGAATAGCCTTAGGTATTCTATAGCTCTATTTATGAAAAGCTTTTGGACACTAAAAGTCTCTACAGAAACAGGGAAAGTGTTTTGCTCAGGTCATAAAACTTCTTTTTACATTGCAGAGAAAAACATGCTGCACTCCACTAGGAAACACCAGCTTGACCTCTGGGAGAGGCTCCAGCCCCATCCAGCCCAGAGGGAAGTGGTGCCTATGGGATAACCACCCCCAAAACCCCACAAAATACACAGAAAAAATAATTGCTCCCCTAAACCCAAAGAGATTTGTCTACAGAAACACACAGTGCTCTGCCCAGACATTAATTAAAACCTTTTGTACCCAAGCTATATTATTAATATTTAATGTTATTTATGGCAGCACCAAATCACAGGAAATAATACTAAAATATACTAAAAAATGAAATAATATATAACTTTTCTACATAAAAAAGTAAAATAAAGTAAAAATCACGTAAAAGTAATGTAAAGCTCCCTGGCTATGAATGATAACAAAAACAGCACTTTTAAACATGGAATAACTCCATGTATTTCCCATTTAATACTTTATACTGCAATGTGGCAGGAATTTTTTATTTGCCTCACTTTTATCCAAAACAATTCAGTTTGATTTTAAAATTCTGTATTTAAGAGTAGTGAGAAAAATTTGTAACAAGCAAGATTCTGAGAGACCAATTTCATGCAGAACAGGTAATTTTCACTTGGTTCAAGTCCCTCCCAGTCTGTCTGATGTCAAAGGCTCAACTGACTTGTGTATTACTATATAAAAATCTAAATAAAACCCCAAATCCTCTCAAATCTGGTTTATAAATTATAACAAATATTAACATATTTTTCATCAGACAGTGAATCATGGGGAAAATGCATAAGTAACTCACTGCTCATTTGAAGATAATTTCATTTCAGCTGATTGAACAAATCCCTTTTTCTTGCTTGTGACAGACCTACAGGAGAGTATTTATTTGAAACAATGTTGTACAGTTGTGGCAATTTAGAGAAAAATTGGGATAGGTTTGGGTTTTGATTTTTTTTTTTCAGGTAGAACAGGAAAAAAAATTAAAATTAAGGTAACTTTTAGTAAGCTCCAGCTAACCAGAAGCTAACATATAATAGTATCAGTACTTTGAGTTTATGTTATCCAATAGAAATTAAATTCAGAAATCAAGTTTCTGCACTGATACAAGGCCTGCTCATCCTAAATTACCACTTTCCTTTTTTTATTCTTTATGGAACCATGTAAAATTATCCCCTTGTATTAGATCCAAAATAATTTTTACAGAAGACAGCGACAAAAAATTAAAATCCCACATTGTTCCTGATATTTTATACATTACAGTAATATGAAGGCTCTGGTTATGATTGGTAAATGCACAGAAAAACACTGTCCAATAGAGAGACACAAAATAATTTAGTCAGTCCCTTAATTCAAAGGGATCAGAGAATAATTCTTAGAATGCAGATTGTTTAATGTTTACACAATCAACACATCTGGCTCCTTCTTCTACTGAGGTTCCTCCAAAAATTTGGTTCCTGTTTTTATTGAAATACTTAAGCACTCAAAAGAAACTGAGTTGCTCAAGAGAAACCCCCTTTCCTCACTAAGCTACACTGAATTTACTTCATTAAAGCCCTGCTTTAAGCCATTATCTCAAAGCAAAAAATGCTAAATCATATTAGAACTCCTGTTTAATAAAAGAAGAAACTTTTCTGGCTGTATTTAAAGGAAAAATGTTTGTCCCTGTATATATAAGTTCAGAAATACTTATTCCAAAAAAGACGAAGATAGAAGAAATTTAAAGACTAATTTTCATATTTGTTATGATTATAAATTATCTTTCCCCTTTTGGTTTTTTTTTTGGTGGAATAAATTCCTAAGCCTTAAAACTCCACAGATAAGAGTTAAAATAAAGAAGTTCAATTCTCTACCAGAATGCATTTGCTCAAGTGTAAAGCTAACAAATGCTAAATTTTTTGGCAACACGTCTGCATTTCTGAATCATTAGGTAGTCAAACTATTTTTTGATTTTGCTTGCATGATGTTGGATTAGAATAATCCATATAAATCAGTGGTTTTCCCTGCCTAGGAATACTGTGTTTGATGGCAAAAGGAGGCACAAAAATGCAGGGAGGTTCAGCAAGACCCTTGGATGTGCAGCACTGGATTAGGATTGTTTACTCAGGGGACGGGCAAGGAGAATAAAGTCAAAGTAAACACAACACAGGCAAGGCATGCACAGCATTCCAGGCACCCTCTGCAGAGCAGGATCCTTTCCTAGGAAAGCTCAGCCATGGATGGGGTGTCCAGGAGAGCTGGGAGCAGCACCAGAGTGTGACAAAGGACAACCCAGCTCCAGCCATGGACTGAACTGCCTGCAGACTTCCCTCGTGGAAACCCAAACATCCCAAGTCCTCCAAGATGTTAAAGCACTTCTGGTGCACTGCCACAGGTCCTGATCTGAGAGCAGCAGGGCTGGGTGCCCAGCCAGGCCCGCTCAGCAGGGCTGCAGCAACTCCCAGCTCTTCCAAGTTGAGGCGGCAACAGTGGCAATATTATGGAATTATTTATACACTCACAGGCCTGTTTACTTCCCTTTTCAAATCATTCTGAGGCTGCTGGATGTAAAGGCTGTGATTAAGCAGCACTTTCTGGTTGATATTGTGTGAAAATATTCTTGATACTTGTGGCTTCAGTGAGGCTGCTGGGTGGGTTTCCCCATGAAGAGTCATCAGCTCCCCTTCCCATCACATTGTGGATCCCAGGGCTGGAGCCCCTCTGGAGCCAGGCTGGGAGAGCTGGGAATGTTCACCTGGAAAAGGGAAGGCTCCAGGGAGAGCTCAGAGCCCCTTCCAGGGGCTAAAGGGGCTCCAGGAGAACTGGAGAGGGACTGGGGACAAGAGATGGAGGGACAGGACACAGGGAATGGCTTCCACTGCCAGAGGGCAGGGATGGATGGAATATTGGGAAGGAATTCCTGGCTGGGAGAATGGGGAAGTCGTGGCACAGAGTGCCCAGAGAAGCTGTGGCTGCTTCTGGATCCCTGGAAGTGCCCAAGACCAGGCTGGATGAGAGTTAAAGATGGGTGTCCCTGCCCATGGAATGGGGTGGAAGGGAACGAGCTTTAAGCTCCCTTCCAACCCAAACCGCTCCATGGCTCTCTGATCTGCTCCCCTCCATCATAAACAATTCACACACACACTCACAGGCCCCTGCTCCCCAGACTCCCCAAATTCTCATCACAGCTCTGACTACCTCTGCACCAGCCCAGCCTCCAACTCTCCCCAAACACCAGCTCTGCCTCCATCCCCTTCCCTCCCTGCTGCCACCCACATCCCCTCCACTGCTCCTGACCACCAACCCCTCTTCCGAACGTTTCCCCGCTCGCTTCCTTCCCCCTGCCACCCCCAGGGCCTCTCCACAGCTTTCAGCTCCAATCCTGCCCTCCCTGAGAGCCAAACTCCCCTTCCCCAGCTCTGAAAACCACACAGAACAGCAGGAAGGGTTTATCCACAGGCTGCACCTTGCAGCTCCGTGGAACTCCCCGCTTCCCCAAAGCAGCTTCACCATCCTGTGCACAAAAATCAAAATATTTCCACCTGCTGGATGCACTCCCTGAAGTTTGATGGGTTTTTTGTGGGGTGACAAACTCACTGCCCAAAAACATGCAGTCGAGCACCGGGCAATTCCCAGAGCAACTCAGAGTTAGTAATTTGTCAGGAATGTCTATTGGGGCACAATAAAGCAGGTGAGTAAAGCAAGAGTAAACAACAGGAGAGTCCATGCAAATTGAGGATGAATAATTACGGATTACACTGGACAGGATTAATGCAGAGATTAAAAAAAACAGTAATTATTTGCGAATTTTTGATGAAAATCCAGGTTCATAGAACCTAATCCTAAAATCCCACCTGCCTGTGAAGACCTCTGGAGCACAGGACAACCAACTCCCAACAACAGGACATTCAATAAAAACCTCTATAAAGAGCTTTCTTTCATGACAACAACTGCAGATGCCTTAAAATATCCTCAATTTAAGGTTCACCTTCAGTAATAATTATTTTTACATTCACCACCACTGTACTGAACATTTTCCTACATGACAAATGCATTTGACTATCTACCAGAACACAAACTAAAAAGCACTTCATTTTTTATACAATTGCACAGAAACATTCTAGACTGACACATACCATCAATAAATTCCACACAAAGCATTATAATTATTTGCAGTAATTAGAAAAACTGAATATTAAGACTTTTTTACTTTTTTTAAAATGCAGTAACATTAAAAATTAGAATAATATACTTCCAACTGTTCATCTATGGGATAAGTGGGTCTCAGGTTGTTGTATCAAATCCATAACATCAAAAAAAACCTAGATAAAGTTAAACTTAGTTTTTTTTAGCATAGATCAATACTTGGAAGAAGTTGATCAATTATTTTTGATTTTTTTTTTCTTTGAAAATAACAAAAATGTAACAACGAGCTCTCCAAAGTTTATATATTCCTTCTCTGACAAAGCAATGGTTATTAGTCTGATAATTATTATTTAAGAAAAATGATGCTGCTCTTACATATGGAAATACTTTTACTGGCATGTAGGTTCCTTTAACATAAAAATGAAAATTAAAAATATTGTCTTGATTTTCTGTTTAAGTTCCAGGGGCATGCTCCTAAATTCTACCTCCCCATGTGCCTGCAGATCCTTAGCAGGACTCTTCCATCAAAGAACTTGAGTTACAAAAGATGATTAAAGATTGATGCATAACTGTGAAGTTTTTAGGGAAAGCAGCATGGGGAAAAGCCCAGGAATCCCCAGAATTCTGGGAAGAAAGCTCCAGGTGGAAGGTGATCCTCTAGGAATACACAGAGCAGATGATGATGGAGCTGCTCAACCGTGGGGGGAGCATTACTTTGTTACAAGTTTTGTTCCCCAAGACCTTTGTGAAGTTACAGTTAATGAAAAATTCAGATTTAGGGCTTGATCCAGCACCTAAGAAGTTGATAAATATTTTAGCAGTGAAAATAGATTAGTCATTATTATTACATTTATTTTTTTCTCCTTTAAGATTTCGTATCTACATTTTTTACTAGTAGAGTCTCAAGAGTAGAAACATTGGATAGATACTTCCAAAAATTAAAATCACCCCCACCACACTTTTTAATATCCAGCTTAATGCCTGAATGAACATATTTATCAAAGAAAAGTGGGATACAACAGCTACAAGATGTCCTGAGAGTAACACAACTTCCAGCAAAGCCCCAGCAGCGCTGCAACGCTCGAGCCAGGGCACCCTGCACAGATGGACAAGACATTTTTAGAAATGAATCACGCTGCAAATGATTGGACTAATTTTAAAACAGAGGTGAGGAACCAATAGCCTCCAGCCCAGATAAGGTTTGCTTCAGCTGGCCCACAGACACAGCCCTACTTTATTACTTAATAACACCCAGGCAACTTCAAGGGGAACCACGTGTGTTTTAAAAGGCTCCAACAACTCACAGATTTTTAAGGACATGGTCCTTAAACTCAAACACCATTCCCAAGTTTCAAGTGTCACATGAAATTTTTGGGCTTAGTTGTTGGTTGGTTTTTTGTCCATTCTTGCTACTCTGAGCAGGTGGGATTTCACAGCCCTCAGCATTTAAATTATCTTAGCAGGGAAAAGCCAACAGTGCTTCGAGTTGGGACAACTCAAGGGTTGTGGGAGAAGGATTTTGATAGCAGCTCTGATATTTAGGAGAAAACTTCCACTGAAAACCTTGAAGAGACACAGTCCCAAACACAGATGCCAGTCTTTCCAAGTTCTGAACCTGAAAGGAAGCAGTGGAAGGAATTTGTTGAGGGAATCACAGGCCCCTGCTTGGCTTTGATCCTTTCTGCAGCTCCCAGATCTAGTGAGGCAAGAGAAGGTTCTGAGGTCTGCCTGTCAGAGCCAGGGGGCTCTGATGCCATCAGCACAAACAAACCCTTCCACTGCATTCCAGCCTCCCAAACCCAGCAATTCAGGAGGAGGAAAAGGAGTTTTAAACAGCATCTTTAAAAACCAAACCTTTCCTAGCATAGGATCAATGGGGAAAATTTGTATTTCCTGAGGAAAATGACTGTAGGTTTTCAAAGGGAGCTACTCCTTGAGAAACATGGGATGAGCCTTCCAGAAGCAAATAAAAAGCCAGAAAACTTTACAATATTTGCCATTCCAGGAACAACAAGACAACACCACATTGCATCACCAGTCTATGCCAACACATCCACCTCTGAAATCTGATCCAAGCCTCTTCCCCATAAAGATTACGAGGGAACAACGTATCCCTCTCCTGCCCCCAAGCCCCTAAAAGACAAAAGGAAGTTCTGTTCTAAAAAAACCAGCTCACTACAAATTCCTGACTACTTTGTTTCTTGAATCAATGATCTCATTTGTTCACTTTTGCAGTGTTTTCTTCCAAAAATAGCAGATACTAAAAAAATTCTTCTTATCTAGAGTTTGGATGAGAGGATCCAGCAAATTTTTTTTTTGTGCTTCTCTTCTACACACAGTTAAAATAAATAAAATTTATCTCCTTAAATTGACAGCGTGCTTATGTAAAAAAAACTAAATAGATGCATAAAGCTTCATCGCATCAGACTTAAAAGTAAAAAAATTAAATTAAATTAAATAGATTAGGGACAAACACAGCCAAAAATATAAGGCTGTGTTTATTATTTTCAATGCTACAGCTTCAGTCTTAACAAAACATGAAATCTGTACTCATTCTAGTGGGCCTAGTCACTTATATATACATACATATGTATATATATATATATGTACATATACACACACACGAGGTAAAAAGGTAAAAGCTTGAAGAATGAAGACAAACCCAAACGTTTCACGTATTTTTATCAAGTCTTTAATTTGTCACAACAGATAATCCTAAATAACAGGTTGGCAATGATCTACTAGAGCTTAAATATCAAGTCTAAAATTGGCCAAGTGCAATTGAATTTCCATGTTTTCCAACCATTAGGCAGCATGAATGGAAAATTCTGACTATCTGTATTTATGATATGTAGGCCCAGGTTCTAGCTGGCCAAATTTTCTCCTAACTTAGGCTGTGTTTGTTTCCTTTGGCAGTGGGGTACAAGGCAACATTATCTCGTGCCTTCCTTGATCTAAACGTTGGGAATATCACCATTTGATCCAGCAGGATTTGTTGTGCAAACAATTGACAACTGTTCTGCTTCCCTCACTTAGGAATTTTCCTGAGTGAGGCCATGCTACTGATGCTGCAAACGAAGGGCCCTCATATTTCAGATGCTATTTACATTTCAGATTACTCAGACACCAAAATAATTCTGCATTTAATGTCACTGAAAATGTAGACTAAGCAAAAATTATGACAATATGCATTTTTTTTATCCCAAGCTTCTATTTTACTTCATAGCAGAGTAATGAATTAATATATTGCTTCTACAGGTTTTGGTTATCAGATATTATGGCAGGATAAGAATTAAAATATTGCTTGCTTACTTTAAAACATTTTCTGTAAAATAAAAATATATAAAATAAACAGCACATTGAATTTAACCAGAGTAATAAATGAAAGAATAAAGGTTTGCTTAGAAACATAAAAAAGAATTTGCAAGCATTTTACAGTTTCATTTTTAGCACATTTAAAGCTTCTGAAACAGAATATTTACAAAAAAAAAATCAAACAAGAAATGTGTCTTGGGCATCTCCAGCTCCCACCTAAAGAACCAAGAATTGAAGCCACTGCAGGATTTGTTCCTTAGTCATTGCCATGAGAAGGATGGGAGGCAGTGGAGATTTTGGGGCTGGCAACACCTGTCAGGCTGCAGATAAACCCAGATGAGCAACTCATTTCACAAAGCTCTATGAATAGCCATGGCAGGGCTCTCACTGATTCCTGCTGCCCTGGGCCACAGCACAACAGCCTGGAGCTGAGGGGCTCACAATGCACATCCTAGGAGCCACATGGGCCTTCAAGCAGCACTGAAAAGTTCCAATTGTCTGGTTTTTACACTTCTTGTGGATGTTCATTTATATATATCTGTATTTGTGTATGCAGCTCAACTCATTTGCATGGGTACTCGTACACTTTTTAACATTGTAGTTCAAGTGATTTTGACAAATTTTACCTTGATTTAAAAATAGTACCAGGTCTGAACTCCTTTCTAGACGATTCATCAAGAAAATAGGAATTGCTATAATAAAGAACTTGGAATTCAAGAGAGGGAAGGAGTCAGCACTTCTCAATTTCTTAACTGCTGCGTTTTGTTTTATTCCCTCTTCGTGTAGTTCCAGATAAACAAAGAAAAATTAAAGCATCCTGAAAGCTATTTCCAATGAACTTCCAAAATTTCATCCCTAACACCAGCCTTGGTTCCTGTGCAGGCCCATTTGAAACTGACTGAGCAGTATTATTCCACCTCATAGTTCCAAAAATAAATACAAAGAAAAGCCAATGAGAGCCTGTGGTTCCCAACGTTCAAGTAATTCTTTAAAAGAATAAGCAGGTCCTTAATGACATAAGAACCTTAAAAAGGAAATAAATGTATCCTGTATCTTTTTATTTTTGAAATCAATGGTAATTCTGATTTCCACTGAGACAGAACAAGAACCAACACAGGGACAACCAAACAAAACTAAACCCTGAGACAACCCAACAAGCCTCAAAGAACAAACAGAATTCCTCGCTTTCCCAAAGTTTTGACAGGATTTTTGCAAAGGAAGCTCAGCCACTTTCAAAATTTGTGTCCCTGGCCATGAACAGATGAGACTGAACTGCTTTGTGCACGTGGCCTCTTAAACCCATAGAAAGACACTGGGACATTAGTGGGGCTCCAGATGGGCACCAGGGGCCTCCCACCTGGCCTGCTGCTTTCCACAGGGAGCACTGGCTGCTGATCCACAAACTAATGATGGACTTACACACCATTCCAGCCACTGGTCTTCCACAGAGAAAGAATAACCACGAGGAACAGTAGGAAAAAAATTAAATCCACGGACAAGGCGAATTAAACAACCCAGCTGAAACCCAAGGCATTCCATCTTGGAGAGGACTGTGACTGCTGCCAGGATCTCCTGTGCTTTTTAACAAGGAGAAACACTGATCCCTCCACAGCCAAAGAACTAAAGGACTGCAAGTTGTACAAGAAAAGTTCAATTATTGAAGGTATTGCATCATAAAGATTCTCCTCAAACATCCGCCTCCCTAATCCAAATAAAGACCAACTCATTCGTCCACAAAGGAAGGAAGGTACAGCAGCAAACTCCACGGAAACATTATTAAGCCAGGCCTAAACAGCATCTTTATGTTCAGCACAGCCATGGCAGGTCCTTGCTAATTCCAAACTATCTGCCCTTAGAGCCCAGGAAGCCACTGACCCAGAATACAGCAAAATAATTATTAATTCTGTCCCCAAAGATAAAGAACTGGAAAATCCGCAAGAAGTTTTCCTAAAAGCAATTAGCACCTGTAAATATCTCGATAATAGCAGCAAAAAGAGCTTAAGAACCCAAATAAAAAGAAACTGTGTTGCCTTTTAGTTATAGCCCTTGATAATTCACAATCTTTCCTAGCACAGGTTGAAAGATTCAATTCCTTCAGTTCTTGGAAGGTTGTGACAGCAGCCAGAAGCCCCAAATTAGCCTGAGACCCCTTTGTGCTAAGCCTGCAGAAATGCAGGAATTGCCACCCAGAATCCCAGTCCCACCAGTGCTCCCTCCAGAGGGCCCTTCCCACCCCAATCCCACAGCTCTCCCTCCAGCACAGACTTGGCTGCGGGACTGGAGGCCTATGGAAATGAAGGTTTATCAGTAATTTTATCTCCAGGATTTAAAGAGAAAACCCTGAATTGCTCTGCCCAGCTTCAGAATCCTGTTCAATTTTACTGTGGAACCATATAAAACCAAACCATAGCTACTTTAAAGACTGAAACACAAGAAGATGGTTAAATCCCTGTAATAATTAATGTTTCACATCACTGTAGGCCATGGAAGTTGGGGGCAGAGCTGCAGCTCTACCTACACAGGGAATGTAATCCTGCAGCCACTATAGGCTTCCATCTACAGAGCAAAGCAGATCAATGGGACCTCAGGTTGAGAAAAGCAGCACTGTCATGAAATAAAAGAATGAAATTATGTCCTTTACTCTTGGACAGGCTTTTGCTGTCCAACTCCTTCCTGTAGTAAACTAAAAGGAGAATCACATGTTTAAATTGTGGGTGTTTAGACACAGATCTGCTGATTTTGGGGAATGTCATCGTTGAGGTTTTTTGCCCCCATGTTTAAACCCAAAGTTATTACAAGCAAAAAGAAAACTAACAGCAAACTATTAGAAAGAACTACATTTATGGCTGCTACCTCCAATTCTCCATCACAACATTGTCAAGTATCAACCCAGCTCTGGTTTTCTCCCATTCCTTCCACCCCATCAAATTACGGCTCTCGCAAACTCTTCCCAGTCCCATCCCAAAATTGCTGCTTCACGCCAGACACGTGTGTACAAATTAGAAATTGGAGATAGCCTGACATGTCAGGAGAGCTCTTTCTTGTGGGCATCCTTCAGCATGAGGCACAGATGACACACACTCTCTGCTGACCACCATTTAACTGGGATGCCCCTCTAGAACACACACTCATGGCCTACTCCATGGCTCTGCACTCAGCACTTAATAAACCAAAAAAAAAATAAGCCCCAAATGAACCAAAGCACTCCAACCGTCTTTCAGAAATTACAGAGGACATAATTGAGCTCCAGAAATAAGCAGACAACAGCAATTTCAATATAAACATCCTACTTGTGTAGGGGACTCTCTCATTTCAACTTGGTGTTAATGCCCCAACTCTTACTTCTGGATCCTTGCAAACATCTAGAAGGTTTCTCCCAACATTTCATCGAGTCAAGAATTGAGTTTGACATTTAAAGCCATTCCATTTTAACCTATTTCAGACGTTCTAACACGCAACTTTCCCTTGAACCAGCAGAAAACATGGTCAGGTCAGTCCACCAGCAGCACCTGACCAACACCGCGAGCAGGGATGGAGACACTTGGCCTTCCCAGCAGAAAGCCATGGAAAAACACATCTCGACATATATATCTGAACAAACCATTGACCAAATATAGCCGGGCACCACCGATAACCAGGGGCTGCTACCAAACCACATCCCAATCCTGCAAACACCAAGTCCAGCCCTTGGACTGTCTATCCCTGGAAGTTCAGCTCGGGAAAGGGTCTTTGTACAAGTGGTCTTTGTACCTTCACCACCGCAGGGGTTTAATAACTCAAACAATAAGTCAAACAACGGCCTGGAACCTGGGGGGCAATGCCGGGGCTCCCTGTTATCCCAGGAAAACAACACTTTCGGGACTCGGCCGGGGCTCAGCACCCACCGCACCACCCCGAACTTTGCCCGGCGCCCCCGCCACCATCACCCCCCTCCCCTCCCGCTCCGGAGGGGCCCAAAGGAGCATCCCCGGAGCATCCCCCGACAACAAAGCTGGGGCGGGGGGGAGCCGGGAAGGGGCCCGAAGTGACAGGCGGTGCCCCCCCGGGGTAAACAGAGGGTAAACACGGGGTAAACAAACAAC
>VZTT01039533.1:0-10134 GCA_013400855.1 Buphagus erythrorhynchus | reverse complement strand
GAGGAAGAGGGAGGGGGGGGAAATGGACGGGGAGGAAGTGATGGAAGCGGAGGGGAGGGAAGGAGAAGGGGAAGGGAAGGGAGGGGAGGGGAGGGGGGAGCGCGCGGTGACGTGAGGGGGCGGTGCGCGCGGGGGCCGGTGGGAGCGCGCGCGGGGCGGGGCCCGCCCTCAGGTGAGGGAGGAGAGGCGGGAAAGCGCCGTGAGGGCAGCGCCGTGAGGGCAGGCGAGGGAGGCGGGGGAGGAGAGCCAGCCCGCCGCCTTCTACCGGGCGGGACGTGCCCAGCAGCCCAGGATGCGCCCCCCTGCCCGCCCTTCGTCTGCTCGGGCTGCGGCATTTCTGAGGGAGCCGCGAATGCAGCCTGTGAGGAGGGTATCGGGATTGGTTTGGGAGGGGATGAATGGCTGCTGGGGAGGGGTCTCAGGTGCTGGGGCGTCTCCATTGCCGTGCGGGCGTGAGGCGAGGGCTGAGCGGAGCGTGCGAGCGGCCGTGGCCGCCCTCAGGTGATGGAGAAGAGGCGGGAAAATGTCGTGAGGGGAGGTGGGGGGCCAGGTGAGGCCAGGACAGTAGCTCAGGACTCTCCAAGCCCTGTAGGGCCTCCCCCCATTTCCTCATGGGCCCTCCTAAAACCCGCCCTCAGCGTCCCGCCAGCCCCTCATGGACCCTCCCAAGCTCTTCGGGGCCTCTCCATTCCCTCATCAGGTTCGTCACAGACTCTCCTAGCCCCGAAAAATCAACCCCCTAAGACCCCCACCTTCCCCATTCCCACAGCCCTTACCCTGCTCCCTCATGGACACTCCCCTCCCTCCCTTCCTTTTCAGAGCATTCTCAGACCCTCCTAGCCCCCCATAAATTTCCCCCCAATCCCTCAGTACCAAACCCTTCCTGTCTGGTCGGGACCACCCCTAAGTCCTCCTCATGACCTGTAATTCCCCCCCAAATTCCTGTCAGAGCCTCCCTCAGATCCCCCTAATTCCCTCAGACCCTCTTGAATCCTCTTCAGAACCCACTCAAGCTTCTTAATCCCATTATGATCCCCCCCAAGGTCCCCCAGTCCCTTCAAGTTTCTTCTCAAACCCCCTCTGGATCTACCCAAATCTCCTCAGAGACCCCCAATCCCTTTAGGACTCTTCAAGTCCCCTTCAGAGCCAGCTTATCCAGAGAAATGCTGTGGTTATTGTAATCAACTGCACATTATAAACAAGGATGGCCAGTTATTCCTATAAAAACTTCAGTGTTGTGTCCTAATGTGTTCCCATGTGCTTGTAGCTTGTTCCAGCTGCAGACACATCAGGATGTTATTTTAAACTCTCTAAAGCATCCTAAAGCCAGTGCTGTTTAGGAGATGTGTGTAAACATGGGTTTAATGTTATCAGAAATAAATTTAAAATGCTTTCAATGTTTTGGCTCTTTTTCACAAGGAAGATGGACTGCTTCATCTTTATTAATTAAAAATGACCAGCATTTAAGTACAGTTTCTGACTAGGATTGTTTGGAAAGCAATGTTATTTAATAAAACGTTTATCTTCTCCAAAGATGAAACCTTCTGCAATGAGCAAGCGTAAGTTGAAGGAGAGCAGTGCAGAAAGTGCTGAGAGCATTTCCCAGGTCAGTAACATCTTTATTCATTACTTTGTTTTCAAGTTACGGAGCTTTTCCACCCTCTGCCATTCATGTAGTTGTATTTTTTTTTCCTAGACCAGTTACAAAGACTTGTACAGATACTGGATGCAATTATTAAGGCTGTAAATGGCTTTTTTGTCTGTATTTCCTTCAGTTTCTCACCTGTTGCTTGCTCCAAGTGTTGGAGTAATAATGTTGTAAAAAACTGAAAGGATGTTCTTGTTCTTTTGCAACTGTTTGTGGCAACAGATTTACATAAATCTATTTATATCCATTTAGGTTTTTTTATCTTCCAGTTTGTAGGGTGAATCAGAACCCAGCAGGACAGCAGGTGCCAAATCAGTTTTTAGTTTGGCCTTTTTTAAACCTTTATTCTACTGTTTTCCCAAAGTTGTTGGTTAAAAACTGCAATACATCTTGCAAGGAATTACCCCTGGGTCAGTGATTTCTTACATCTTTGACTCTCTTCTAATTGCTTTTTCTCCTTTATATAATATTTATACAACATTCTGCCTCCTGCAACTTTATTCTGACTTTCAAGACCCCTCTATCATTGATGACAGTAAAGATTTATGTATTATAGAATATTTGCAACACCACAAAAGTGCCTAATTTACTGTTATTTTATTGCTGTAGTTACATTATTGATAAATTCTGGTGTTTGAAGCCCTAAACATTTTTCCTGTCCTGTGTTTGATCCATAGGTGCAAAAAATCTTACGTGAAAGATTCTGTCACCATTGTGCTGCTGGAAAACTCTTTGGGATGGAGCAGCAGTACAGGTGAGTGAGCAGGCTCTAGGATTCAGTGATTTCTTATTTAACTGCATATGTATATATATATATAAAAAAGTAAAGAAATCAGTAAAAAAAGTCAGAACTTTCTGCTTCTCTGTTTTACTAAATGATACAGCTGTAAATGACTTCCAGTCCAATGCTTCTAAAAATTACTTGCCTCAGATTTTAAGACTTTTTATACAATTTTTCACTTCTGGTTTTGTCAGGCTCTGAGTTTTGGATTTCTTGTCCTTGTTTTGTATTTCTCATTCATGAAGCACTTTTCTTTTTGAGACTGAAAGATTTTTTCAGTGCATGTTCTAAGACACTGTGTCATGGCCTGGCAAAGCAAGAAGTTAAATTCTCTTGCTATGATACTTTATTTTTACTTCAGATTTTCTCCTGTTTGTTGGTGAAATGTGTTAGAAGTAAATCTTAAAACTTCTGTGCCAACATCATGTTTGTTAAGTAGAGGCTCATATTTAAACCTACTTCTGGAGCCATCCAGATGTGGAATTTAGAGTTAGGAAGAAGGGACTTATTGGGACAATAGCACTGTCCCAGTACTGATCATTTTACAGATGCAGGTCAAATTCTGCAGATAACAGATATTTAAAGCAATTGTTTTGAACAATTAATTTTCCCAAGACTGACTTTATGTAAGTGGAATAACCTGATGTGAGCACAAGTTTTCAATACAAGAGGGACAAAACCTTTTATTAAGACAATGTACTGTACATGCAGAGCTCACAAGGGCATTTTATTGCTGTCGTGAGGAAATCTATTTCTATTGTGTCAGTTTTACAAAACAAGCCTCCTCTTATAGTTTATAGTGGAATTCTGAGAAGCAATTTACAGGCTGTGTTCTACTCAGTGTGCCACTGGCAGTGAATTGTCCTGGAGGGAAAACACTCCCCAGCTCTGATTTTTTTCCTTCCCAAGATATATCAGGGTTCTTGGCTGGGCTTGGCTCTCAAAGAGTGAACAAACCCACACATGTTGGCTGCAGCTGTTCCATGAGGACTCTCTCACCCCTTCAGAAGCAGTAGCAGGATGTCAGTATTCCATATTCCAAATTATTATTGATGTGTAATTCCACTTGGGAATTGGAGGTGTCAGTGGTTGTTGTAAGGACTTTAAATGTGGATTGAGGTGATGAGTCCATCTGCAGTTAATTTAGAGCAAGCAATCTATTTCTTGAAGAAAGAAATAATTATTGAAGTCTGTCCTTTCACAGCAGAGAATTTATGAATTAGTGATACTCTCAACTTCTGCATGTTTTAATATTTTAAAGTATTTTAAGAGCTCTGACCACAGAGCCCTCTGTACTTTATTGTATTACATTTTGCATGCCCTGAGTGTTGGCTCTCAGATCAAGCCGAAGTGGATTGAGTTTTATTCTTTGAATTTCCCCTGGTTTTGGGGAATGTTGTCAGCTTTGAGCTTTCAGCCTGTTTCTGTTTCCAACCCAGACATTTGCTGGAGCTGCTGAAAAGAACCACGGTGCATGGGGAGAGCAATTCCGCCCTCATTATCGGACCCCGGGGATCCGGGAAAACCACGGTAGGAGCAGCTCCTGGAGCTTTGGGGGGAGTCCAGCAGAGCCTCACTGAGGTCCTGGGAGCCTTTGCAGCTACATTCTCAGCTCTGGCTGCTTGTACAGAGAGAATTGCTAGTGGTTTGCATAGAAATTCAAAATATTCCGGGACTTTCTGGGGGTTAATTCTGTTTAGGAACAGCAAGGAGAAATCTGTTGCTAACACTTGTCTTTGCAGTTAAAGATTGCAATTCTGAACCAAATCAGAACCATGTTCTGATTACTCTTTAATTAACCTGTTTCTGGGCCCTCACTGTAAAAATGATGACAAGGCATCCAAAAGCTCTAAAAGGAGTAGTTTAAGGGGTGAGTTTCTCCCTAGTTGTGTGTATGCAGAGAATGGTCAGGAATATTTACCTGCCATGGAGCAGAATATTGATTGGTGGTATGGTTTGTAAGTGTGGGGTTTGTATTTTAAGGGAATTCCCCTTAGCTGAGGCACATGAAGTGCCTAACTTAAGTGTATAATACTTCAGCATTATTCAAACACTCAGGTCTTTGATGTTTACATTAAATGATGTGATGAAAAATTGTGGTTCTTTCAGACAGAGTGTAAGTTAGCAAAATCACCTATGCAGAATGAATTATTTCCTTTTTATATATTAAGTGAAAGATGCTGGAGTAAAGAAAATTACATGTGTGTATATTTATACTTGCACATAGGTAGGAGCTACAAATCTTCCTCCGAAGAGGCCAAAGCAAATAATAGCCTTTTGATTTTTAAATTTAACATTTCCACTTCTTACAGATATTTTAATGCAAGTTCCTTTTGGCTTTTACAAGTAATAAGTTCTTGATGAACAGCAAAATTGAAAGTTATACAAGCAGCAGTTGGTGTAATCATGTGCAGTGTTAGTTTTGTCTTCTAGAAGAATAGAATAAGAGGAGTTTCTTTTAAGATTTAAAGCAGAGTTTCTTTCTACAGCATCCAAAGAAGCCACGAAGCTGAATATGGCACCAACTCAAGGGCCAAATTCTTTCACATCTCAAATTCATAAAGCTTTTTGATTAAGGCAAAAGCCCCAGATACTAACCCAAAAAATAAGTGACTGAAATACCAGAGTTACTTTCCTTTCCCTCCCAGTTCGGCAGAATGAACAAATGTAATTGCCACAGTCACGCTGGTGAATGCAAAGTCGTCATTTTAGTATTTTAGTCTGGAAGTTATTCAAACATGTTCCCTAATGAAACCTCAGACACTGTTTCCTATCCCATAATATCTGTAACCACACTTTCCTTGCCGTTAAAAAATTAATCTTCTCACAGAAGTTCTGTATTTTTTCTTTCCTAGTTATTAAATCATGTCTTAAAAGACCTCAGGGAAATGAAACAAGTGAGAGAGGACCTCTTGGAAGTCCATCTGAATGGCAAGTAAAACATCACTGATCCAGGGTTCTGTTATGTTCAGTTCTGTATTTTGTATGTACTGAGTAAAATTTTTGCTTTCAGCAATTTAGTCCAGCTTAGATTATGGACATGTTTGTGAGCTCCACAGTGCCTCTCTTTGTATTTCTTTATATGGAGGGGACTTCTGTGCTCTTAGTGACAGAATTAAGTCTTGTCAGGTACAGAAAACTCCTGTCCAGTCTAACTTTTAAAAAGGCAAAGCTTAGTAAAGCTGGAAAGGGAGAGAAGGGTTAAGTTTCCTGTGGGAGTGAAGGATGACTGCCAGTTCTTCATGAAGAATCCTTTTCTTCCAGGGCTTCTGCAGACAAATGATAAAGTGGCCCTGAAGGAGATCACCAGGCAGCTGCAGCTGGAAAATGTGGTTGGGGACAAAGTTTTTGTGAGTTACTTTGCCTACCTCTCAAAAACCCTTTCCTGGGAAACGGGCTTTGTGGGATGGAGCTTGCTGTGACTGCCAGCAGTTCCACACAAGTGCTGAGGTTCCCTCTGCTGATTGAGCAATACTGATGCACCCTTATTGCTTTTTAAAAATACATCAAGCTGTGCCTTACAGGAGGGAAAAAGAGAAGTCTCTCTTAACAAGCCCCTTAATGAAACAAACTTAAGTATTCCAAAGAAGCTCTGTTCAGAGGGGTGGGGAATTTGGAAATGTTGTTTGTAACATTTCAAAACCAAGAGTTAGCAAGTTAACCAACCAAAAAGCAGGATCTTTAATATATTATCAACCTTTTTTGGTCTATCCAAAAAGGAAGTCTATCCAGGCTTTCTAGAGCTCTCATTTTCCATGGAATTTCTATTAAAATATTTGCTGCTATTTCCCTTTTCCCACAGTTAAACTGATTTACGTTAGTGCTGAAGACAGTCCTAAGGAGAGTGACCAAAGTGCTTGAAAATAAATTTCCCTCATTGTCTGTAACTCTCATCCAGAGGTTAAATTGGTTTTTCTGCCTCCTTTGATAGGGCTTGTGGTCTTCAGTTCATTATTTCAGACCTCACACCTGGAGTGCTGCAAAGTGGGGGAATTTGTGTAACTGGAACAGGGGGGCACAGCCATTCAGTGTTTTTTTCAGAAGTGTTTGATGCTTCCATCTGTTCAATGAAGTTGCCAATTAAGCCCTGCATCCTGCTTCTTCTCAGTGGAACACGTTAGGTGGCACTTTTTCCATGTGTGTGGCTGGAAAATGAGGATGCAACAGCTATTTCAGGAAGGACAGAGCTGCTTGTGAATTTAGCTGATTGCAGGCATTCTCCTGATCACTAATTTTTGCCTGTCTGAGGCAGTTTGGGATTTCAGGCTGGAAAAAAACCTGTATGAATGTAGAGTTATCCATCATTTTTCTTGTCCTGAGAAGTTTGTGATTATACAGCATGAAGTACCATTGGGCATTTTTGAAAGCATGGTTTTGGAAGGGAATGGCCTCCATTGCATGTCTGAATTTGCTGTAGTTAAACAATTCTGAGAATGACACTGCAAATCCATTTGAAACTCCTTTATTCTCTGTCTAGGGCAGTTTTGCTGAAAACCTTGCCTTCCTCCTTGAAGCTCTGAGGAAAGGTAAACACTAAAAATCCATGTTCTGAGACTCTGGGTCACTTGACTGAAAAGTGGAGTTTGCTCTTCTACTTTACAGGTGGAATGAGGAATCTTAGCCCAAGAATGTGTCATGGTTACAAAATAATATAAAAAATAGTTAATGCTGATTACTATACTGAATACATTATATAGACCTGATACTGATACATACACCTGATGTAACTGTGAAGGGCTTGCATGTGACCTTAACTGTGAAGGACAGATTCTTTTATCCAGATTGATGCTATTAAAAATATTGTTTTTAAAATAAAATTGGCCAAGTTTGTCTTCCTTGTAGCCAGAAATGCTGCTTGGCAGAACAGTACAAAACCTTCCCAGTTTTTCCATGTATTTTCCTTTTTGCTGTTGTACCTGTAGGAAAGGAGGGCTTAGTGAAAACTGAAACAAAATCTGTGCATTTTTATAACCCCATCATTAAAGAAATCTGTGGCAATGGTAGTCTAATGCTGAAGTTGCCCTGCTAACTCTCCAAATTTCCCTCAGGAAACCGAACCAGCAGCTGCCCAATTTTGTTTGTCCTGGATGAATTTGATTTGTTTGTCCATCACAAGAATCAGACCCTGCTTTACAACCTCTTTGACATCTCCCAGTCTGCTCAGACCCCAGTGACAGTGATTGGCCTCACCTGTAGGCAGGTAAGAAATGGCATTTCCTCATTCACAGTTTTTAGCTGTTTTAAAGTGACTTTTGTCTTAGATGGAATGACTTCTCCTTCCCTGGAACCTTAATTTCCTAAGAGACTTTTCTCAATCATCCATTTTCCTAACTTTTGAATTGGGAAGAAGGATGAAAAAAAACCAAACTAATTTGTCCTGAGAGCAAATTGAAGATGCCCAGAGCCTTCAGTTTCACTGCTAAAGGAACAAACCAACATTTCTAAGGACACACATTCAATATTAGACTGTGGTTCACTCTTTGGAGAGGCTCCTGAATTTCTTGGTTGACAGTTGGCAAGGACAGAGTTGTAGTAACTGTGTTTAAATCTATTTTTTTTTTTAAGTAACCACTTCAGTAGGGCACTTTTGCTATAAAATGGGTTTAGGATCCCTGTTCAGTTTCCTATGATTTTCCAATGGCATTATGTTGAATTGTGGGCAGGTTGTACACTGTGAAATAATTCCTGGGGAACACTATGGAAACTTGATAAAACTGATCCTGTTTTCACAATGAACTGTTGGTGCTGAAGATAGTTGGGTTATAACAGGAAGAATAATTCAAATCTCTTATCAAAGCTGGACAAATTTCTGGGAGTTAATAAAAAGTTAATTGTTGATTTAATGAATTACAATCCTTCCTTTTGCATCATCACTGTCCTGAGCCTGGTGTGCTCCTCACCCATTATTTAGAACCCTTTATCCCCTGTTTTGAGTGGAATTAAGGAAGTGTCTCCAGAGCTGACAGCTGCTGTTTCTGGGGGGATTTTTTTAGCTCTTAAGTATTTTTTGGGATTTTTAAGCTGTATTCTCTCAGGCTGACAAAAAGCACGTGGCCTGTCAGCTGCCAGCCCCGGTGTGACCACACAACAACTTGTCCAGGGCCCTGATAGGCTGCAAGGTTTGATTCAGCCTTAAGTAGCTGAAATATTTCCATAATCTATGGAGAAATTGTGCTGGGTTTCCTAGCAACAAATGATCCTGTGTGATGTGGAGCATCACGTGGGCTGGGATGGTTGGTGGCATTGCAAGGCACATCAATTAAAATAATCAGCAAAGGGCTTGTTAGAGCATTTAACTTATGTTACAACATTTTAAGCCTGAGAATTCAATAATTCTTTCTTTTTTCAGCACACTTCAGTAATTTGTCTGTGCTGTAGTAAAGAAAACACCAAATTCATCTGCTTTTTTTAATTACTGTTTTTTCTTTTTTTTTCTTTTTTCCATCCAGGATATCCTGGAGCTCTTGGAGAAGAGAGTAAAGTCAAGGTTCTCCCACAGACAGATATATTTGATGAATTCCTTTGATTTTAAACAATACATTAAGATATTTAAGAAACAGCTTTCTCTTCCTGCTGAATTTCCTGATGAGTCTTTTGCAGAAAAATGGAATAATAATGTTCAGGTATTTAAAGCATTTTATACTTGATTTTGGGAAAAATTCCAAAGTGAGAGCAGTATAAAGCTGGTTTACTTTATGCACATATCCTTTACCAGTAAAAGTGTAAAGCTTTTACCTAAGATTGGCATTTCCTTTCACTGGTTGAGTGTGGTATGGGAAGAATTAAATTATTATAGAGAATCTTTGCTTATTGAAGACTGGAGGCAAAATTGTCACAGGAAAGACCAGAAAGTTGAGGTTGGACATGAAAATTGTATTGTCAGGTGTAAGGTGAGCTCTTCCAAGAAACTGTTTATCTGTTATTTTTCCAGGTGAGTATGAAATGATGAAAAGTGAGTATGAAATGATGAAAATATCACTTCATTGTTTCTTGCAGCATCTGTCAGAGGATAAAACTGTGCAGGATGTGCTGCAGAACCTCTTCCACCACAGCAAGGACCTGCGCTCGCTGCATTTGCTCCTGGTGTGTATTTGGGTGTTTATGGAACACCTCCTTGGTGTGCAGTAACTCATGAGCAGCTCTGGTGCTTTCCAGGCCATTTAGCTGAGGTTTGCCTGAAACATCATTTTATTAAACTTTTGCCAGTGCTGGCTCCTTGCAGGCTGTGTCAGTCAGTGGGGGTAACTCCAGTTTCTGTAGCAGTTCCCCTGTGAGGATGGACTGGTCAATTCAGATGGGGCTGAGCTTTTCCTATTTAACTTTCTCCAAGCCTTTCCTTTTATAAAACAAAACTGTAGGTGAAACTCTTTGAAACAATCTTTTTCCTTTCTGAGATTCTTTTTGGTTCCTGATGAATCCTGACATCTGCTCATATTGAAACCTATTTTTTCTACTTGAACTTCCTCCCATCACCACACAGGAGATGCAGCTCTCTTGGAGGGTCTTTTTTAAATTTAAGCTGCCTACCTAATTCTGCTTTTGAACACAGCTGATATAAATGCACTGACACTTCTACAGAGGATAAATAACACTTATTTAACCATCCTAAAATATCCCTGTGCTTATGTCAGTGTGAAAAGCCCCCCTGACTGTACCTGCCCCTGGGCTGTTGTGCCAGCCCCCAGAACTGTGACCTGCTGGGCTG
>VZTT01039532.1:47765-80684 GCA_013400855.1 Buphagus erythrorhynchus | reverse complement strand
CCCACACCTTCCACCCATAAAAATCGCGGTGCAGAGGCTCCCAGGGGTGCCCTGGTGGGGTCACAGCAGGGCTGCCCTCTGCAAACTCCGGGCTCTGGCAGCTGCCAGGCTGTTCCTCCCCATTGTGCAATGAGGGAAAATGGAAACAGCTTCTCCCACGGCAGCCTTGCGACCTGGGAGCTCATAAAGGCGAGAGCACTTTTAATTATGAGCTTGTTCCGATTATGCCCAGGCTTTGTTTCCTCCCACGGAGCGGGCCAACCCTCTGAGGTCAGGATGAACTTTGGATACAGAACTTTTGGCACTCACAGTTAGGAAAGCTGGAGAGTTTCCCCCTCCTGAAGCCAGGCACCTGCAATGTGTGATGCATGGCTCCCCCGAGGCCAGTTCTCCTGGCCACAGCGCTGCTGAAAGCAGAACAAACACATTTGTTTCTGGACACAAAACAGCCTTTCTGTTTCCCCTGGCTCTGCAGTGCCCCAGGAGCCCCCTGTTCTCCTCCCAGCTGGGAGATGGAAGGGATGATGGAGCCTTTTGGTAAAGCTTCTCATCCTAGCCTTGGAGTCAAGATTTCTTTAGCTGGACTCTCTCCTTACACCCTGAACTTGAGCTGACTTGAAAATGAACCCTGAGCCCTCTCTGGAAAGGGAAAGGAGTGCCTGCAAGGAGAGGTTCAAGCTGGGGTCTCCTTTCAGCTCCCCTCTCCTGCTGACTGTGTGGAAAATGACAGCTCAGGTGCCAGGAGCCTTGGACAAGGGGTCTGTACCAGAGCCATGAGGGAAAATTTAATTTTATTCTGGCTTGGAGCAGGATTATTGTGGAGTGTTTCGGGGTACTGCATCTCTGTCTCAGCACTGTTGCCCTCTGTTTGCTGGATGCCAGTACAGCTGTAGTGGTTATGGCCAATTAATTAGAACCACTTCCCCTTGTTTTCCCCTTATAAATCACTTCCTCTTTAGTCAGCCTGCGGAGAAAACAAGGAGAGAGTGAAACAATCTGAAGTAAAATATGAAGCTCCCTTTTATTCCATATTTCAGACAAAGGCAGGCTGTGGGACAGGCAGGGAATGGGCTTTCTGAGCCAGTGCTCTGTGAATTCACACTCTCTTTATGAGCCTCTTCAGTGCATGGAGTGAAGTTTTTAATGGCTGTGGCTGCTCAGTTTGAATGGCTGTGAAGTCTGGGTCACGGCAGAGCAGCATAAATTCCCTTCCTCTTCACTGCCATCGGAATTAGCTTTTTCCAAAGTGCAAAGCCTGATTGAGGGAGGGCTGGCTCAAAGCTTGGCCATGATGAGGATCTTAATCGGGGCTTCAGGCACAGTTTTCACCCTGATTGTGAAGGAAGAGCAGGGTGCTGCTTTTGTGTGTGTTTGGCTTTGTTTAAAGCCTTTCTAGAAGTTTCCTTTGGCCAGCTGTCCCACTGCCTGGAGATGTCACCTCCATCCTCCATGGAAAATGGACCAGACTTGGTGTAGCTGAAGCTGGGTGGGATAAGTCTGGGCTTTTGTACTTGGCTGCTCAGAAGGTTTGTGTGATCTTGGCTTGGGCTCTTTGCTGTCCCACCTGAGGAGTCTCATCCATGGGTCTGTCCCTACTGAAGGTCCCAGGAATGAATGTGATTTTGCCTGTAAAGGTTTCAGGGTGAGATGGGTGTGGATTTCCCTCACCAGGGCAGCCTGGTGAGTGGATGTGATCCATGATGCTGAGTGGGCACGGGGGAAGAACCAGCCCTGAAACTCTGCTTTCCAAAGATCTGTGGGTGGGCCAGCTCAGAGAGCTTGGCCAGCACTGCCTCGAGGTGTGAAATGATCCCAGGGGCTCCTGATCCCACCCAGGCACTGTCCTTGGTTACTGTGAGATGCAAGTGCTGGGAAAAGGGGAAGGGGCCTCGGGTTGTACACGGGAGGTTCAGGTTGGACATTGGGAGAAATTTCTTCACTGAAAGGGTGGTCAGGCACTGGAACAGGCTGCCTGGAGATGTTCAAGGGTGAAGTAGATGTAGCACTTGGAAATACAGGCATGGTGGAATTTGGATGAAGGTTGGATTTGATGATCTTGAAGGTTTTTCCAACCTTAATGATTCAATGATTCTCTGGCCAGAGCTTTTCCCAGCTCTTTCACACTGCAGCTGTGCTACTTTGTTCTCCAGAAGTTGTTCTTTCCAGCCTTTGTTGGCTTCCCAGATACCTTGCAAGCCTCCTCCAGCTAAGGCTGAGCCATGCAGCCATTCCTACTTTCCAAACCTTTCATCAAAGTGAAGTCTGGGCACTGTGAGGACTACACTGTTTCTCTTTTATCCCAAATTCAGAAACCTTAAACAAAATAGCCCCTTGGCATTGTTCCTAGGAAACCACTCAGCAGGCATTTGGAAATAATCATACAGATAATTTACTTGAACACTGCCCATAGGCACATTTTAGTCTTCTCCTCTATTTCTAAAGAAATTGGAAAGAGGGGCAGCGTTACTGTCTTTTGAGAAATAATAGAGGCCCAGGGTTGCACAGGCAGCAATTCTGGAATTTCTTTTGTAGCATTAAGGGAAAATTAAAGAAAAAAAGAACGACCCAAACCTCAACCTGCAAGCAATGGTAAGCAAGCGAATTCTGTTCTTTTTTTCAGATAGAAAAAAGTTCATTGACAAGTTTTTTCTTTTATGCAAGTATCCAGAGGCTATTTTGAGTGCTAGTGAGAGATCTTATTAGGCTCTTGTTTTGAAGACGGATTAACAAAAGTTTGGGAGGGAAGTAGATTTTGGCTGACGTGGTTATATTGTTGCAGTCTTCCCCCCTTCCAAAGTTTTCATCTTCCAAAACTACAGATTTTAATTAAAAAAAAAAAAAAGGGGGGGGGGGAATTCTCGGCCTTTCAGCTCTGCAGCACATACAGACAAATAAATTAAAAAGCGGGAGAAGTGGAACTAACCCAATAATCCGTGAAAACCTAATTTCCCTCACAAGCGTCGCTGACGCAAACGTCTCCCCTCTCCCCTCCCCTTCTCCAGTTCGGGGGCAGTGATTGGAGAAATTGGCTAACAAGATCAGAAATTTAATTACCGTTCTGCCTCCCCTTCCCAAGAAATTGGATGTCACACTTCCTTGTAGCCTGTTCTGAAGATGTGCTGGGGCTGGTGTTCACATGGCTTGGACCTGACTCCCTACCCTCTCCCTCCACTTTGCTCCCCCTATTCCACATGGAAATATCCATCCAGGGCAGCTAATCCCTGGATTAGCTGAGTTGTGAGAGGCCATGGGTGTACTGAAGGATTTTGTTGTGCCTAAAAGGAGCCAGTTTGGGTTCCTGGTGTTGGAGGGAGCATCACAGGGGAGAGAGCAGGGGTTGGGATGTGCCATGGAGCAGCACCTCCAGGTGCTTCCCATGTCTCCTTTTCATGCTGGAACAGGTGAAGGGAGCAGACAGGGTCAGAGATGGCTCCAGAAAAAAACAGATATTTTCTCTAATATTCCTCCTCTGGTTTTATGCCTGGGCCACAGACAGCACAAAGAAGAGTTTTCCTGTCTGTTTGAGCTGTCTCAGATCTACACTCCCAGTTTTTCCCTCGTTGCTCCCAGGCTGAAGCTTTTGCAGGGCTCCTGTGGATGCAGAGGAGCACAGCCTGTCTCTGTCTGGCTGTGGTGAGGGTCTGGCAGGGCAGAGATGAATGAGGAGCAGAAGAGAGGAAACATGGCTCGCTTTGTAGTGTCACTTCTATCACCAGGAGGGATCTGGGACGTGTAATTAGCTGAAAAAAGGAGGCTGTTCTACATAACACAGGCCTGCTGTCCCCAGCCCAGCAGGCCTGGTGACCCAGCCTTTGGTCTCCTGGCTGGCAATGTCACCACAGTCCCCTGGCAGCACAGCAGCCTCGCTGGAGACAGATGCTCTGTTTATTTTTCCATTTGTATTCCCAGCGTGTCCACACCGTGCTAACTGTAAGCCTGGCTTAGAAATTCCCTGCAAGCACCTTATCAGATAATGAATAATGATTTATTGAACATATGGGTAAACAGCACAGATAAGATATAAATATACTTCTGAAGAGCAGTTGCATTTGTAAGGATCTGTACCAAACCCGCCCTGTGGATTCCAGCTCCGCTTCCAGCTGCCACAAAGGCACCTCCTGCTCGGGCTGCTGTGCATCCCTGCAGGTCCCCATCCACGGGGGACAAACAAAGGGCAAGGGGCAAGGGCAAAGTCACCTGCCAGGAGATATCCAGAGGGGTGTGGGCATTAGTTCACTCTGGCTGTAGGAGCCAGGCTGAAGCATAAGAAGGCTGCAGTGCTCGAGCCAAAATTTGAGTTTTGATTTGATTTTAAACAAGATTGAAGACTTGTTCACCCACTCGAAACAAAGCAAGGCTGTGGAAGCAGTGTTGCTTACACACCTAAAGCAGGGTGGAGACAAGAGGCATGGCTGCTCTGTGACCATGAGCTGGGACCCCAAACCTATGGGAGGGGTGATGTTGGCTTCTGGAAAATGGGTTCCTGGCACTGAACCCTCGCAGGTGCACAAACCAGCCTGCTGGTGTGCTTGGCCATGCTCTGCCTCCCTGTCAGTGGATTCTCTGCAGCCTGCAAAGAGCAAAATCAGCTCTGTTAGCAGATGGGTACCTGATTTTTGTGCTGTGGCTGCCTCTGGAGGGAGATGGAAGGCAGGATCCAGCTGTAAACTCAGGGATATGATATGAATGTGGTGACAAATGCTGTTTGTGCTGCCCTGGGGTGGAAGGACTCACCTTCCCTTTTGGATCAACTCATTGCAGCAAACACCATCTCAGAGGACATCCTCAGTGAGATGAATGGCTGCCCATGTGCCCTTGTTGAGTCTCCCACATCTTTGTTGCTGAGTTTGCTGGTGGAAAGCCCCTTGGAGATCCAGCACTGCTGTTTTCAGGGTTGTCCAGGGGTTGTGGTAACTCTCCACCCCTGCTCATCCTCTGTGCATCATCTCCTGTGTGCACCCATTGCCCCAGGTGATCTCTCCCACCTGCCAGGTGTGTGCAGCTCCTCTCTGCAGCAGAGTGGGGGGAGCTGGCAGCTTGGCCTCTGGATTTGTTCTCCCTGCTGCCCTTGAGAGCCACTCCTCTGCTCTGTGGCCAGGGGACCTGCCATCAGCCAGCCAGCATTATTTGCAGCCCTTCCAAGGTCATGGATAAATGATAGCTGTGCTTTTCTTTCTGTTCAATCATCAGTCACCAAAGGCAGGGATGATCAGAACCTTTAAAGCAGAGGAAAGTCAAACCTCACTGGGTGGGCTGGTAGGATGTGAGGGGTTCTGAAAGACTGGGCTAACCCTGAGATGTTAGAACTCAGCCTGGCATTTTGGGGGTTGTGATGTCCACCTGGACAAGTGGATAGAGATAGTTCTGGACTGTTCAAGCTAAGATGGGATAATCTTGTGAGATGTAGAGGGGAGACAGTTCAAGAGTCCTCTGTGAGGACTGGTGCAATTGATGAGTGTGGGAATACTGTTAGTTGGGGTTTTCCATCTTTGCTCCTGCCACCTGTGAGAGCAAAGATGTTTTTCTTTTCCATTGCTCTGCAATAGTAGTTGGGGCATTGCTTTCCTCAAGGCTTTTGTGAGGACTTGAGGTATCATTTCCTTTTTTGATCTGGAGATTTTTCAGTGATTGAACTTCCCTCTTGCTCCCTCCTGGCTGTGCTCATCACCCTCTTGCTTTATCCCAGCAGGCCTGGCTCACCGTCCTGTGACTTCTGGGCTAAAAGGTAAATGACAAAAGCCCAGGGTCAGGAGCCTGATAAATCTTTGTGATCCAATCTGTTGGTGAGCACAGACATGGAGAGAATTTGATTTGCATACATTTCCTACCCGGAATTCCTCTGGAGCTCTTGGGAGTCACCATAGCTAACACAGGCTCTGAGCTGTGGGGTTTGTGGGCATGCAGAAACTACCCCCACTTGCTTTCTTGGAAAGAGATTTACTGGAGCATTTTTTGTCTTATTGTCCACCCCCCTCCTCCTTTCCTTGCCCATTGGGGGATTTCGTGCTGCTGTGGAGACTCTTTGATCTGAGTTAATTCTTTGACGAAGCTTCACAAGACAATGAGAAAACAGAGCACTGCTCTGGGGAGAATCCTTCCTGCTCAGAAAGAAAAAGGCTCGGGGGGTTGGTGCAGCCCAAAGGCAAAGAGCCTCCCTTGCTGCTCCTGGGGCTGTACTTCAGTGGTGGACACCAGGATGTGAATTCTGCTCTGAGCTGGGGGGAATGTGGGAAAAGCTGGATGCAGGAGGGTTGTTTGGATCAGCAAGGGGGGAATCAGGGTGGGTAATCATCAAAGAGAGCGTGGGGAGTTGCCTGCTGGAGGGACATGAGCCCCATGGGCTTTCCTTGCTCCAGGAAGAGGTTTAGGGATCTCTGGTGGGGACGACCCCATGGCCTTGGCCAGTTTGGAGTGCAGCCCTTGCTGTGTGTCAGCCAGAGCCAGGGCTGCTGTTAGAGGCATGTCAGGAAGTTTTTCAGCCCAGCTCTTCTTTCCCAAGGCTTGTTGGCTTTCCCATACAAATCAGAGTGGATGTAGCCATGGATTTGACTCCTGTAGCTGCTCCTCACCTTGGAAAAGCACCCTCCAAACAGAGCCGTGTGTGCCAGGGACCCTGAACCACGGGATCAGCTCCCGTGGGAAAGTCACTGAGCTGCCTGTCCTTGGTGTCTCCTGCATTCCCTTCCTGTGGCTGCTGCCCTGTTAATTGATTGCTCCCCTGTTCAGCCCTTCCTTGTGGGGCTGAATGCGCCAAGTTAAAGCGCGAGAGCGGAGAAAGGGAGCAGTGATTCCGAGCACTGGGCTCGCATCTGAAAGATTACAGCACAATCTAATGAGCTCATTAATTTCATTTCATTAACCAAACACTGCTTGTGGAGAATGGCAAATATTTAAAGAAGCGCAGCAGGGTCAGAAACACATTTAATTAATGTTGTCACGTGGTGCTGAGAACAGGAGGGGGGAATAAATCCCGATGCCATACATTAACATCCGTGGTGACTTCTCTTTTATATTTAATGTGCTGCTTGGGTGAAAGGCCTGTCTGGATCCTGTGAGCACAATGCCTGAGCAGCTGGGTGTGTTTCCCCTTCCTCCCAGGGTCCATGGAAGCCAGGCAGTGCTGTTATCCTGTTTAGAAGATACAGACAAGAGGAGGGGGCTCCATCATGGGGTTCATGGGGGTGATGCTGGTTTCCCTGTGGTCCTTCTCCTTGCTAGGCCATGCCTACTGTGCTGATCACACTAAACTAGTGATACCCTGAGCTCAGCTTCCTATTCAGCCAGCTGGGCACCATGGGTGCCTCAGTGGGAGTGAAATCCAAAGTGTAAAAATGACAGGGAGGAGAGGGTTGAATCCTCTTCCCTTTGAAGTTTGGTGCACTTAGCTGTTTGTAGGGACTGGTATCAGTCACAGAGGTTACAAAGTGGGTTCTCATCCCCTTCTCCCCCATCTCTAAGGGAATTTGGATCTGGTTGGTTTTTTTGGCACAAACTGTCTGCATACTTATTAATCTGTTGTGGAGGTGGGCTTTGCTAAAATCTCATTTTGATGTGGGGGAGGACATCTCATTTGTGGTTCTTCCGTTAGGGCTGCTGTGAGGCATCTGAGGAAAACTACAGATTGCTTTTCTGATTGTCCTGGTACACTCTGCTTCTTCGGGAAAATTGAATTAGGATGGATACCTGGATTGCACCTGAAGGTCTGGGTTTCTCACTGGCAAATTATTTCTGTGGTTCCAGTTCAAGGAGCATCCCAGCTAAAACAATCTTGGAGGGAGTGGAGCTGGATTTTTGCCCTGGAGTCTGGCAGTGCTCTTGTGTTTCTGTGTGTACTTGGTGAATATTGGATACTGTTAGCTCTGCTGAAGGGCCCTGCTGTTGAGAGGGACAGGAGATGGCCCGAATTTAGGGTACGTGGTCAGCTGAGCTTGCCTGGGATCTCAGTAGGGCCAAGAGTGTGGTACAATGAAAATCTCCTTGGCCAAGGAATTGTAAAACCAAACCTGCCTTGGAGGACCCCTTCATCCTGCCAGCACACCTTAGGGCTTCACCATTCCTTTGCAAGCCTCTCCTCGGAGCAGAGCTGTGTCTGTGTGGGCAGGACCACTTTTCCTTTGCAATAGAAGCAAATGCCCTGTGCTTGGCAATATTCCTGGGTGGCCATTCCAGCAAGTACTGGTAATGCAGTATTGATGGTGGGGGGACTTCAAAGCAGGGGTGCAGCCTGGCTGGGCAGCAGGCAGGGCTGGGAGAGCTCTCATTCCACTTCCATAGCTGGAGGAAGCTGCTGGGCTCAAAGGCTGAGCATAAATTGTCCATGATTTAGTCCTTCAGTGACAGATTTCTCCTCAGAGTCTGGCACTTCCACAGGCAATTCCATGCAGTAGGTGAAGGCAAAGAGCAGGAGGAGCTGGTGTCCTTTGGCTCTGCTCTGTGGCAGCTCTGCCATTACCCCATCGCTCACCCCTCGCCTTGTCATTACTTGATTCCTCTTTATTGCAATAAAATGAAGCCGTGCTTCGAGCTCCTGAGTTCATCCTCCAGCACGCAGCACTAACCCAGGTGGCTCCAGGCCAGGTGCTTCTGACAGGCTTAGCTGGGAGCAGCTCTGGCAAAAACCTGCTGCTGGGAGGGAGGGGTGGGTGGTGACCTGGGGCCAAGAGGTCTCACCACCACTCTGGAAGCACTCACACCCTTGTGTGCCAACACAATGAGGGATTTGTCCCCCTGTGCTGGGGACCCAGCTGTGCAGGTGGCCCCCAATGAGGGATTTGTCCCCCTGTGCTAGGGACCCAGCTGTGCAGGTGGACACNCCAGTGGTATCCCTTGGGGAATGCCAAGGGTTGGCTGCTGTTACTGTTCCCTACAGAAAAGCCCACAGTGCCTATCACTGCATTAAGGCTGGTGTGGATTCCTGGTGGTTGTTTGGGTCCAACCTTCCAGCTCACCTCGAGGGAGAGCAATGGATGAGCAGAGCCTGTGTCCTTGGCTGGCAGCTGATGTCCCAGGGAGCCCTGGAGCCTGTGCTGGATGAGTGTGACTGGTGCCCAGGAGGCAGAGAGGGACAATTTCCATGGTGAGTGGGTTGGAATGTCCTTCCCAAACCTGACATATGGCTCTTGGGCAGGCCCAGCTTGTGCTTTGCGCTTGGGTGGACGGTCCCAATATCCAGCTCAGCATGGGAAGAGGCAAAATCCCTGGCTTTTCCTTGGGAAAAGCAATAGTCCAGCGTGACCTGGAGAAAGGTCCCTGCAGGTCCAGCCCAGCCATAGGCCAATGGAGTTGGCCTGGGCTGAAGTCAGGGGTTGGAGCAGGCGGTGAGAGCTGTGGGGAACCTGGCAGGACTCAGCCAGGTTTGGGCAGCCTTGCCAAGCCTTGGAGCCAGCAGGCTGGAAGTGTTTCTGTGCCCTTGGTGACCCTCATCGCCCTTTCCCAGGAGGATCTGTCTTTGTCCTGGCTTTGAAGCTGTGAGCAAGATGCCCACTGCATCCTGCTGAACCTCTTCTCGTGCCTGGAATCCCTGGGACAAAACTTCAGGTGGCTGAAGGGAAGGGGCTGTGCTCTTCAGCCACTGCTCGAGGGCTGGGCTCTGCTGCTCTGCCCTTTGCAGGGATTAAAGCAGTGCTTCCCTGTGGCTTCCTGGCTCCCAAAAAAAGCCAGGTCACACCAGGGATGTGACAGATTGCCCACTGACCTGGAAGGATATCAAATGGAAGGATTTAGCTTCTAGAGGGGGCTTGTCCAAGGAACTCGTGGGTGCAGAACCAAAAAAGCTTTCCAAATACCAGTGCTGTCTGTTCTGCTGCTCCTCAGAGGGAGGAACTGGAGTGAAAGAGCATCTGACAGCAAAATGCTCCCTGAACCACAGCTATTTCCCAGAATTCCCATTCCCAGCCTCTTTGAGAAAGTGTTTGACCATCTTTGAGGATGTTTTCTAGTTCAGTGGTGTCATCTGTGAACAGATTTCTTGCCCTACGCTCTGAGATTTGGCCCATGACCAGAAGCTGGCTTACCCCTTTTATACTCCAGATCCTTGAATCCCTGACAACTGGCCAGCTCAGGGAAGTGGAAAAACCTTTTCTTTTAAACCTTTCCAGCAATATTGACAAATCAGAAAGCTCATGGGATCAGGAAAAAACAGTTTTAACGGTTGGAAACCAAAATGTAGAATGTCAAACCAAAAATGTGGAATTTGATAGAACCTAAAATAATATTTTTATGTAATTATTATTTTTGTCTTTTCAGGGTGAGAGAGATTTCCTTCTTGTGAGTTGAAAGGCAAAGATTTTTTTCCCAGCTCTGGTAGTGGCACCTTCTGTTGTCAGAATTGATGGTTCAGATTATCAAGATACTTCAGGCTTCAATACTTATGCTCCCTTAATTGAGGTATTACAGATACTATGGATTTTTTTTTAGTACATACTTAGCTTTTTGTTGTTTTCCATGGTTCAGTGGTTGCTTCTTTGGGTGAACTTAGAGTTCTACCCAGAAGATAAACAGAACTCCTTAAATAAATAAAAAAAAATGAAAGAAAGTGAATCTAAATATGAATCTGTCAAAATCAGACTCTTCTTTCTCTTTGCAGCAGCATTGAAGGGAAACAATCGATTGCCAGGATCTGAATCCAGAGAGGGAAGTGAGGGAGCTGGGGAGAATATTCCTTGTGGCTGCCAGGGTGGGATCCAGCAGCCATGGGGCTGGTGTCCATCAAGGGTCTGGAGACAGATCCATGGACTGTGGAGAACAAACACATGGGGGAAGTCATGATTCAGCTGAACTCTTGGAAAAAAATCCAACAAGATTCCATGGATTTCACCCCTGCAAGGGGGAAACGAAAAAGGAATGTTCTTTTTTGGTGTTTGGCCCAAGCCTTTACTTGCCCTCCAAGTCAACTTAGTGGAAGATGCCCTCAGAAGATCCAGTTTCTCTGCTCCTGGGAGATGTGCACCTAAAGACACAGACAGCTTTTGGAATTCTTATCCTTGCTGACAGTCACAGAAACTGGATTTCCAGCAACAACTTGGCTTAGTTTTGGTGGTCACTCAGTCCATAAACCATTGTGTTTCCCTTCTCCAGCTCTTTCCTTGCAAACCTTCCCTTGCTCCCTCCTCTCTGTAGGCACTCTGGCAGTCATTCCAATTCATGGAATGTTGGGCTGCGGCTGAAGTATTTAAATCTTTTTTACCAAGGAAGAAAAAAAATTTCTTTTTGTTTCTTTGGAAGAGTTGAGACAAAAAATGGTTTTCATTAGAAATTCCCACGGGGAAGGAATAGCAGACAGAATCCTGTTCTCTGACTAACACTGAGGCAGAGTGAATCTTTTATAAGCTGTTTTAAAGGAGGGATTGTAAACAGAATTGTCCATGAAAACGGAGAATGTCTTGCACATCCTAAAAAGTGCTGGGCTGTTGTTGTGCAGGAGCTGCTCCTGTTCCACCTCCTCTGATTAAACACCAACACACTGTGTTTAAGCAAAGCCTCCAGGCAGCTTTCCATATTCATAAGACAAGGGCTTTACCAGGAAAGGCGGCTTTTTTGGGGAATGTCAATATGAATATTACAGTCTCTCTGCTCTTTGTATTGTCCCCTAAATTGTCAGAGTGAAATTGTAGGAGATAATGTACAATTATGCTGTCACTAAAGCGTGTGGAGCCGTTTGCAGGAGCTTTGGAGAGAGATCCTTCTAGGAAAGGCAGGGCTGCCTGCTCCCACCTCTGCTGGGCTCCAAAGTTGGGCTGAAAGCTGCATTTCACTCTGTGTGTGTGTGACACTGTCTGAGCCTCAGGAGTGACGTGTTCTCCTTGTCCTCTTCAGCCATGGAAGTGTGGCAGATGTTGGGAGTGGAGTTTCCAGAGGAGCAAGAAGAGGAGATGTTAATGACTTTCAGGAATGACTCAGGATGACTCAGAGACAATTAGTGCCATCCTAAGGACATGGAAACACATCTCCTGCTCCTCTAGCTGGTATGGATTGCTTTATGGAAACACATCTCCTGCTCCTCTAGCTGGTATGGATTGGTTTTGTGTGGGTGGAGAGCTTGGGGGACCCATCTTGCCTGGTTCCTCCTTGCACAAGGATCAGGTTTGGGGTGCAGTTTTGGACAAAGGAGTTTTTGGGCTTGGGAGTGAGGGTTTGCACACTGCTGAGGTTTTGGACAGGGAACCCTTCTCTCATCACCTGCCATGTTTCTTGGTTTAAGTCACTGATAAGTTCTGTGAAGGACTCTGTGGTGACAAAGTGGAGGTGAGGCTGTGACATTTTGCAGCCCTGGGGACAGGCTCCTCTTGCCTCTTCTGTTTCTGTGAGTGATGTCCCCACTTAGGAGTAAATATTACTTTTCATTCTATTTATTATTCATTTCCCCCATATAATATTTAAACATGCTCAATATTTAAATCCTGTGCTCTGGAATGGCCAGAGCTGGGGGAGCTGCTGAGCAGCACAGACAAGAGTGAGAGAACATGATGGTTTAACTGCCCTGTTGGTGCTGGGATGGGTCAGCCTCCTCCTTGCCACTGGGAATTGCAGGAGTCTGTCCTCTGAGCTGTTCCAGCTGCAACAAGGGTGGTTCTGGGATGGCATTTGTTTAGGATCCCTACAGAGCTGCAGTGGGTGTCACTTGCAGGGGTTGCTGACCTACAAGGTCTCTTTCCCTTTTTATTCCCCTGCTCTGAGAAGATAAATCCACTTATGACTGACAGGCCCATTTGTATAACAGCACAGAGCCAGGCTAGTGCCTGCTGGGGCTGGGATCACACAAGTTTGGGATGAATTCCCTTCTGAGCTCTGTGGTGCCAGAGGGTTGGGAAGACCTTGCAGAGAGGGGCTCCTCTGCCCATGCCTGGCACAGCCAAGCTGCCTGGGGCTCATTTGAACCTTGTTCTCTCCTTTTCCCAGGGCAGGGAGTTGATTTGTTCACTTGTGAGGTGCTGGGGAAAGGCTGGGCTCCAAACCCTGGCTCCTGGTGAGCCAAGACGAAGGAGCATGGAAGGGTGGTGGATAAGAAAAGGCTCCTGTTGCCAAGCAGAGCAGTTTTATTGCAAGTCTTAACAGTATTTATTGTGCTTTCCAAGAGCCCCAGAGCCAGATTCTGTGTAGTTCAGCTGTCACTAAAAGGCAAATGCACAGTTCTGGCCCTCCTGGCCTTGCTGACATCCTGGAAAATGAGATTCCTGAGCAGCAAAGAGCCAGCAGGCAAATAATCCCTCCCCAAAGCGTGCTGTCTTCAGACCCCAGAGCAAAACCTGGCACTTGGGAAGCTGTGCTTGGGTTCATTGGTTCTGATCATCTGTCCAAATTCTTCCTTGCTTGTTCAGGCTGTCTCTGAGACCCACAAGGCTTGGCCTGAAAATCTCTTATTCAATGGCATTGATCTCGTGGCAGTGAGCTGTTTCACTTAATTGTTCTCTCTTTGCTTCCTTGGGAGTTTTCACTCCTTCCTTGACACGAAAGCCTGTCCTTGCTGGTCAGAGTATCCCCAGGTGGGGTCTCCTGGCTGGCAGGGCTGGATGTGGCTGGGGAACATCTCTGGGAAGGGCATGAGCAGATGAGCATCCCCCTGTCCACCCTGTGGGCAGTTTCACAGAGCACCTTGTGCTGACAGGAGAATAGTGGGACTGTGAGTCTTTAAAGTGGCTTTTCCCCAAGGGATGTGGGATAAGGGGATGGCGAGGGAGCAGGCACAGTGAGCCTGAGACTGCTGCTGGGCATCAGGAGAAGCCTTTGCCTGAGAAAAAAGTGTCTGCTCCTGTCTTCTCCTTTTTTTTTTTTTTTCCTTCCCCCCGTTCCCATTAAGATAGTTAAATCAGAGGTTATGGTTGCGGCTGGGAAGGAGAGGTGTCAGCCCGCCGTCCCTGGGTGCGGTCCTTGCACCTTCCTTCCTCCCACAAATGCCACCTCTGAGCAGGCATCCGGCCCCGCTCCTCCTCCTGTTTAATTTAGGAATAAATAATTGCAGCGGCGGAGAATAACTCAGGCGGCTCTGGCTGCGCTGGCGCTTTGAGCCGGCTCCTTCCCGTCCTTTTTCCCTGGCAAAGCGAGCAGCATTCCCGGCTCTTCCCCGTCCTTTTTCCCTGGCAAAGCGAGCAGCATTCCCGGCTCTTCCCCGTCCTTTTTCCCTGGCAAAGCGAGCAGCATTCCCGGCTCTTCCCCGTCCTTTTTCCCTGGCAAAGCGAGCAGCATTCCCGGCTCTTCCCCTTCCCTCCCTGCCCATTGTGGGCAGCCCGTGGACCTGCCCCAGCTCCCTGCCGGGGGATGCAGGGTGGGCAGCGGCAGAATTTATTATTCCTTACAGACTCGGGCACTGCCCTCTTTGGGGGAAGGTTTCTCTGCGATGCTTTTGTGGTTTTCCTTCCAGTGCTGTGGTATTGAGAGATGTTGGGAGCACAGGGTGGGGGTGTGTGTGTGGGGATGCTCTGTAGGGTTTTGGAGCAAGCAGGTGTAGATTTATGGTCCTTTTTTCCCTCAGAGCCAACAGGTATTGGTAAGGAAAGATTTCCTGGTTCATAGCAGTTCAAATCAGCAGCCAGGGCTGTTGTGCTGGGCACCAAGTGGTGTGGAGATGCTTTTTTCAGTGCAGACAGGACTTCTGACAGCATTGGTCCTCCCAGCAAGGAACAAAACTTTTTTCTGACCCAGCTGCAGAGGCGAGAGGGTGGATCTGAGTATATGGGGAACAGCCTGGGATGCTGGAGGCTCCCTCAGGAATTTGTTGTGTTTCTCAGCCTCTGTTGTTCACTATTTTACCCCCAGCAGAGCTCATCAGAACTCAGCATCCCTCACACAGTGCCTGAGAAAGTCTGGAATAAGCTGCCAGCAGGGCCAGTGCAGGTGTTAATCCTTTGCCAGCTGGATTTTCCCAAGGTCTGTTGGATGTGAGCATTCAGTGCAGGTGCCACTTCTTCATGACATCAGTCTCAGAGCAGCTGGAGGGGTGTGAGGCTGTCCCTGCCACTGCAGAGGCTGTTTGCATCCTGCACCCTTCCCACTGGCAGCTCCCCATCCAGCTGCTATCCCAGCTTCTGGTCTGTCCTCACTCACAAATGCCATGCTGTGCTGCTGTGTGCTACTCATGCTTTAAATGCTCCTTCTGTAGCTGTTGGATGGGAGCCAGAGCAGGAGAGAGGGGTGGTTACTCCCTATGGAATGGAGGCAAAAACGGGAATTTGTGCGTCTGTAGCTTCCCAGGGTGTTCCTGCTAATGCTGGGGTCATACACAGTGTTACTGCAGCACCAAATGCATGGGAGAAATAAATAGGATTGGGAGATTTGTCCAAGAGAGCTGGAGGGGGACTTTTGGCAAGGATGTGAAGTGACAGGTCAAGGAGGGATGGCTTAATGCTGAAAAGGGCAGGTTTGGATGGAATATTGGCAAGGAATTCTTCCCTGTGTGGATGGAGAGGCCCTGGCACAGGGTGCCCAGAGAAGCTGGGGCTGCCCCTGGATCCATGGAAGTGTCCAAGGCCAGGTTGGATGGGATGTGGAGCAACCTGGGATAGTTGAAGTTAAGGTTCCTTCCAACCCAAACCACTCTCAAATTCTATGATTTGGGAGATGGAAAGGGATTGTGGTTGTGTAAGGCCATGTGACAGTCAGCCAGATGTGTGCTGCTGGCTGCCCTTCCTAGAGACCAGCCAGGCCCCCTGCAGCATCCTTTAATGGACTGGTGATTGCTCCAAGTGCTGTAGAATGGATGGAACAGAGCCAGGAAAAGAGCTCTGGGACAGGGGAAAGGACACATGGAGACTTGCACTGATACTGATCCACCCCAGCTGAGGGATATTCAGATATTGGAGGAGAGGTCACAACAGCAGAAAAACAAAAGTATTGCTCTGGGAACATCTCTGGTCATCAGTGCTCAGGAGCCAATCCCAGTGAGGAGCTGGTGTCTCCAAAACCTGGGCTTGCTCCTACAGCTGGGCCCAGCCACCTGCCAGGCTGGAATGGCAGCTGGGGATTGTATGATCTGCAGTGGGTTTGTGGCTCAAACCCTCCTGGGACCTCAACAGAGCAGCTTGTTGCACCTCTCCCAGAAGAAGGACAGAAGCACTTGTCTCTAATCTCTATTCCTACTCCAGGGCTTTGCATCTAATTTTGCAGTTCTGTATAAAATTTGATATTGCTGGATGGTGTTCTCTGGGAGCTGCATCTAAATCTAGAAGCACTCTGTAAAAACATTCTGCATATATTTCTTCCTTTTAATTATTTTTTTAAGCCTGAGCCAATCAGTTTTGGGTGAAGTTCTGGGCCACATTCAGCTTCAGGAAACAGAAGAAATGCATGATGTCATCAGTTGTGTGCCGTCACATGCTCTTGAAATGCCATCAGACTTGCTAAATATTCAGTGTATATTTTCTGTCTCAACAGACTGTGTTGGCTGAAACTGCTTATGCAAATGAAAAGCTGTACCTCTTCAATAGATTGTTAGGAGCTGATCCTGAATAATTGGGGTTGAAGGGAGCAGTAGGTGGGAGAAGTCAGCAGAGGCAATAATTAATCAAGTGGCTTCTTGTCTGGGCTGGCTGTGGATCCCAGAAAAGCCTCTGTGAGGACAGGACAAGCTCTGTGGAGCTGATGTTCCTTCCCAACCATTGCAAATGCCTTGCAGGAGCCTGAGTTATGCAAAATCCCTTTTTTAGGTTTTGCCCAGCAACTCCCAAGGGAAGCCTGTTAGAAAGTCTCAGCATGTGTTTCTAAACTCCAGCTTATATTCATTCCCAGCTGCTTTGTTCATCGACTGGAATGGTTCTTTTTCCTCCTATTTTCCTCCCTCCCTTTTTCCTTCTCCAGCCCTCCATGTATTTCCAGACCCCAGCCATGTCCCTTCTTGGCTTTTGTTTTGCTGGACTAAGTGAGCTGAACTCTTTTCATCTCCCCTCAAAAGGCAAAGCTGTTTCTTGTATCACCCTCTATTTTTGCAGGTCTTTTTGATGTGGAGTGGACCCAGTCTCCCAAATCAGAGCTTTGAAAGATGACAGAGCCCTTTCCATGGAGATGTTGGATGCTGGGATGGCAGGGTGAGAGCAAGGAGCCCACATTCCAACCACAAGCCCCAGAGGGAAGCACAGCACTGCCAGAAACAAGAAGCAAGGAACTCATTTCACACTCAGGCAAGTCCCTGAGTGAAAAAGGAAGAATTTTTCCAGTTGTAAAATGGGATATATGCAAAAAAAAGAGTAGAATTGATTTATCTGGGTGACTGTTAAGAGTTAATCGATAAAATAACAGTTTCCACCTTTTTATGAGAAATTAGCTGATTAGAAACTTGATTAATGGGATGATTTTTCATGAGTGTAATTAAAGCACTGCATGGCTTCTCGTGTAATTGATACTTAATGCCTACATGGAAAGCTGCTTTTCTATAAGGAACAGTGTTGGGTTGTAATTTTTTTTCAATTAAGCACCTGTGGGGTGGGCAGAGGAGAGGCCAAGGGGCTCATCAACAATGGGGAAGGAGAGAGAAGAGGATGGGATGTCCTGACCATGGGATGCAATGGTCAGGACATTCCTAGAGAAATGGGAAAATTTCCAGCACAGGATAAGATAGATGGATTGGAGTCTGTAAGCAGAAGAGACAGTGGGTTTTCTTCTGAGAACAGAGGTCTGATGAGTCTAAGCTTCAAAGAACCAACAAAAATCCAGAACCCCAGCTTCTCTTGGAGGATGATAGGAGAGCAAGGAGTCATCTCTCCAATATTGCCTGTGCTCATGTGAAAAAGATCTGATCCAAAATCTGGGACAGGCTCTGTGCCAATTTTAGCAGTTTTTTGGCAATGATGAAGGATGTGAAGAGATATGATGGAGGTACAGAGCACTGCCAAGTGTCCAAACACACACAGTTTGAGGCTGCAGCTCATACTGAGTTATTTGATCTTAGATTACTGCGACATTCCAGTACCTGAAGGAGCTGACAAGAAAAATGGAGAGACACTATTTACAAGAGTCTAGAATACCAGGAAAGGGGGAATGGCTTCCCACTGCCAGAGAACAGATTTAGACTGGATGTTGGGAAGGAATTCTTCCCTGTGAGGGAGGCCCTGGCACAGGGTGCCCAGAGAAGCTGTGGCTGCCCCTGGATCCCTGGAAGTGTCCAAGGCCAGGCTGGACAGGGCTTGGAGCAAACTGGGACAGTGGAAGGTGTCCCTGCCCATGGCAGGGGTGGCACTGGATAAGTGTTAAGGTCCCCTCCAATCCCAGCTGTTCCATGATTCTCTGACATCCTGTATTCATCTCTTCCACTATAGACAAGATGTTTGGTCCTGCCCACCATGTCCTCTGTCCCTTTTAATTAGCAACATTAATCCAGATTTCCTTTCCTGACAGAGGTTTCCAGCCCTCACTGCAGGGAAGCTGTGAAGGATCACACCAGTGGATGAGCCTGAGGCTCACTCCTCTGGAAAAGCAACTCCAAATCTCCTCCCATCCCAGATTTTGTCTGTGTGTTGGGCAGCACGGGTGGCAGCTGTGCTGTGAGATCAGGAACCTGCCACTGGTGCATTATGAACATTTTGTTTTGTTTTCCTTTTCCTTGGAGCGAGAGTAGTTGGAAGGTGGGAAGATGGTGCTAAATTGTGTTTCTTGCACGTCTGTTGAATTACAGCATGTCTGAGTGACCTCCCCGAAGAGTCAGACAAGCCTTGGCACAACATCATAACTCTCAGGCTCTCAGAAATGCACACAAACACTCTGGTGCACCGGCAGGAATCCCAGACCTCACATGCTGGGTGATGGATGCTGCTGGGGGGCCCAGCTGCTGCCCACATCCACGGGAGAAAGCCTCTCCTCTTTTGTCCAGGAGCAAAATGTTAATGAATTCCTCTGGAATGGCAGAGGAATCAGTGGTGGGTTTTAAAGCTGATAGCCCTGATTGCTTCTGAGAGAGATGCTCTGAAATCCTTGATGGCCCAGGCCAATCTTCAGCCTCTTTTTGCCTTGCAGTCAGCCAAACAGCAAGAAAGCTTCAGCACAGAAAGTTTGCTTGTCATTTTTATTCCAAAGCAATGGAATGTGTGGGATATGCCAAACCTGCTCTGTTAGGATTTCATTAAACTCTCTCTTTTTTTTTTTTCTTTTTATTTTAAGCTGAGCATGCATACAAATCTTTATTTTCTCTAATTGTAAACCAGAAATGTTTTTCCTCTGGCTTCAGATGACATTCTTTAAAAAGTAAACTCCACCAAACAAACACTTCTATCCTGAAGCATCATCTCTGAGTGCTGACTTCTTGTTTTGGTAGAAAATATTTCCTTGCCTCGCTGCAAGCTTGGAGATGGTAGAATTTTTGAGGGTTGTGGTGTATGCTTCAAATCCTGAAATGTCTGTTTCTGGGAAAGGGTGGAGCCTCCTGGTATTCCTACAACTCTTTCCATGGGCGAACTGGGGAGGGAAGATTTACACTGTTGTGCTGTTAACCCTGGTGTGAACACAGTGAAAGATCCCAAGGGAAAACAGTCCCTTTGGACTGAAATTGGGCCTCATCTAAGAGTATGAATTAAAATTGTGGCTAATGTAGTCTGGGCATAAGTGCAATTATTTGGTTCCATTCATTATCCCTCCCTGGCTGGCATTGCTACAAGAGCTCGCTGTTACTGGCAGAGAGACCACTTCCACATCCCAGAGTTTGCTCCTTAATCCTGTTTGGATAGCTGGCAGATGGACAGGCTGTCACTGCCTCTCTCTGCGTGGCTGACCTCAGAAGAGTCTCAGTGCTCCTTACTCCAGAGTCTGTGCTCCCACCAGAGCAGGCTTTGAAACGGGTCACGATCCCAGAGTTTGCTTGCCAAAGCTTGGCTTGGGATGGCTGTTCCACAGGGGAGAAACCTGGCTGAAATGGCCACGAGTGTAACCCCAGTTGTGTGGAAATGTCACCTGTGGAGCAGCCTGTGGCAGTGTGTGTGCAGCTGCCAGGATTTGGGTACAGATGTGTCAATGGGGGCTCGAGAAACCCTCACTGTGGAAAGTGTTACTGGTACAAGCCCTCACCAGTTATCCATCAACTACTGATGAGAAACAGGTTCAGTGATCTCTAAAATAATTCCTGAGGGCTTGTGTCTCCCACAGAAACTGGGGATGATGCAGGCAGACTGTGCCTCACCAGATGTGGGATGAGGAGGCTGAGCTGGCTGTCTCAGCTGCTGCTCCTCTTATTTATTGATGTGGTGTTCTTGGGAATGTGGCTCTCCTTGCTGCTGGAGGACAGGGAGTCATTAAAGCCTTGAAGGAGAGCAGGAGAAACTGGAGAGCTGATGGAGCTGGGCTCAGAATTGATCTCCAAGATGTGGTTTGCAATCCTTGCAGGGAGCTCCCCTGTCTGTTGCTTACCTTGCTCAGAGTCTTCCAGGGTTTTTCCCCTCATTTTTGGGTTCAGTCCATGGACAGGAGTGTTCTGATCCAAAGTCCAGATGTTGGAGAGCAAATGCATTGCACTGAGATGGCCCAGAGGGCTCATCTAAGTACTTGAATTACTACTGTGTGATTAATTGCCATGAGCCCCTCTGAGCATCTCTTCCTATTTCCATGGCAAGGTTATTCCAGAGGAGGTTGTTTGGCTCCGTTGGCTGGCTGTGGTCGTGGCTGAGCTCTGGGTGCCTTTGATCCAGTAAAACCTCTGTGTGTTTGCTCTGCTACCATTTCTCGAGGGCCAGCTCAGAACAATTTGGGTACATCTGGAGTTTTCCTTGGGGGAATGTGGCAGTGACAGGACCCACACTTCCAGCATAGCCACGCTCGCTCGTGCTTTGGCAACGAGCAGGGAATTTCTCACTGATCACAACACAACAAGAGGGAAGAATAAATTAATTATAAAGATTAAAGAAAAAGTCCAACTAATTTTCATTTTCCAAAGTGCCCATTTTCTTAACTATTCCTCCAAATTATTGTCTCGTTGGATTTCTTCTGCTCCCTTGGTGCTGTTGTTGTTCTGTGGATCCCACGTCACTCAGCAAATGTCTCCCCTCTCCTTCCAGCCAGCTTGCACAATACATTACAATTACACAATTATGCTGTTGTAATCAAATAATTAAGTTGCACATTAAACACGCATTAGAGCTCACAAAGGAAGGAGCTTCAGACATGGGCATGGAATAGGAGGGAGTGAGCCAGGCAGAATTGGTGCTAATTGCATCTTCCTTTCAATGACTCTGGGACTCCAGGTTTTTGGTCTCAGGTGGCAAAATGGCAGTGGACTGAGGCTGCTGAGGTTTTAAATAAGCAGGCAGGTTTAGTCAGTGACTTCCCTGTGGAGAGAAACAAGACTTGGTGACCAAATACACCCAGAAAGAAAAGGGAATAATTTGGAAGCCTGTTGAATTCCAGTCTATTAAAATCCATTTTAACTGAAGCTCAGGATCAGCTCTCCCAGGAAAAGGAGGACACCTGTCCCTCACCAGGGTGGGACTCAGCTGGTCTGGCAGGAGAAGGCTGTGAAGTCTTTGGGATGTTGTTATTTTAGCAGTGGGGTTGGGATGTCTTTGGGACAGTGTAATTTTAAGTGTGGTAGGGGAGGAGGGAATGAGTTGGTGGATAAGTCATAGATATGGGTATTTTCTCCTCTTTTTTGTTTGTTGATAGAAGAAGAATGACACCCAATGGACCCAGATCAGTGTTCTGGCCTCATCCTGACTCTAATTTGATCCCACTCAGAGCCTCGTAGCAGGAGGCAGTTGGGATTCTCCATTCAGGGTAGATCCAAGAGGCAAAAGCTGTGGTGCCACTGCTCCTAAATCAAACCCTTTAGGATGAGGTCTAGAACAAAAGTGAGCCCTGGGCTGGTCGTGCCATGACTAAACAACAGAAATTTACTTTTTCACACAGATTTGGGTGAATTTTTCAAAGGATTCTGTGTGAGTATTGGACAAAGCCCCTCTTTTGATGTCTACCATAGCTGGGAAGTGGCAGAAGGAGCTGAGGTGACACAGTTGCTTTCCCACCAGGTTTCAGAACAACCTATAGACTTCAGCTGCATTTCTGCAGCAGTGACTGAAGTCTAGGGAAACCAGAGAGCAAATCTGAGCAGAAATTGCAGGCATGGAGGAAGGACTCTGGAGAATGAGAGCAAATGTGTGCCCAGGTTGATATGCCAAGTTAAAGGTGTCTGTGTGGTCGGTCTTTGCAAGTAGGATCACGGTCCCTTCCTAAAAACTTTGGTTATTAAGCTTCTAAGAATTTCATTTTTAATGGGAACTTAATTCTTGTAATTAAAAGCCAATGTTTGTGCTCAGTAATTGCACAGAGGGGAGAAAGAACATTCTCTGCTGCATGAATCAGCACTGGAAGGGGAAGAGTGCTTAGAAATCAGGAACCAGCAAGTTGCAGCAGCCTGGAAGGCTTCCTCCTTCCAGTGACCTATGGGATGATGTGTCTTTGGCCTCTCAGGAAATCCAAGTGGCTGAGGGCAGCAGAAGCCAGAGGGGAAGTGAGGAGATCAGCTGAGTGGTCAGTTGATCACTTGTCACTCTCTGGGACTGCTCCCATCACTCTGCACCGGCCGTTTAGGGAATGTGAGCTCAGGGAATGTGCAGAGCTTTCCTGGCATTCCCACTGTGCCTCTCTTGTGTCCTACTGTCTGTTTAAAGTCCTGCTGCAGCTGTGACCCCTCTCCTTGCTCAGAGCTGCTGTTGTGCCCCAGACAAACTGTGCCTACCCCAGGTAATCACATGGAAAAAGGTCAGAGCAGCATCTCTGCTCTGGGTGTTGGGATGTGGAGAGGACGATGTGCAGGAACACAGAAACTCCAGCCACACTTCAGCACCATAGTTTTGCCTAAAAATGAGAAGAAAACCCAGTCTTGCAGGATCTTCATAAATCCCTGCTTTGAGCACACATATTCATGCTTAAATAATAAAAATAAATTGCTGAGCTTTAGAAAAAAAAGCTCTTTGATGTATTAAATCTGACTGACTGGGTTCCTGCAGCATGTATAGACTTCACACAATGCAAATGGTGCTGATTAGATAAGATAGTGTTTAAAAGGAAAAAAAGCACAGCCATAGAAAAAAGATGCAATTAGATTAGCAGATCCAAGGCTGTAAGTGCAGATCGAATGAGCTATAAACAATTTAAGGCTTGGGAGAAGGCCAGTGTTGCTGAGTGTTCATTTATAGTCCAGTGTGCTGGCTCTCTAATCCAAGAGGAGAAAGCAAGGAAGAAGAGGAAAAAATTCTGGGAAGGGTGATTTTTCACACTGAGACTTCAACAGATCATCTTCAATGATTTCTGAGCATCTCTGCATCCACCTAATATTCTATATATACTTTAAAAAAAGAGAGATGTATCTGTATATAGCCAGTGTTTATTCAGCCCTCCTACCCCTCTTGGCTGTTTGTGTGTGCATCTGTCTTGTCTAAGTCTTATTCTTGTGTCCACATCCAGGTGAATTTCAGGAGATCCCCAAGTGAACCAGCAAGGCTCTTACACCTTGAATGTGGCTTTAAAAACAACACTCCAATCACTCCTCATTGGGGTTTTCTTTTGCATGCAGGCAGTGGAGTCTCCTTAAGAATTTTCTGAGTTTTTCTGGATGCATGAATTCATTGCTTGGATCCTTTGAGCTTTGCTGGCTGGAGAGGGATGCTGGAGGCTCATGTGAGTATTCCTGTTTTCCTACAGCAGTGCTTCTGGGAGCTGAGTGTTTATGTAACTCCTATTAAAGCAAAAAGGGATTCTGAGGAGAAAGGAAGAAGAAAAGCCTGGGAGCTGAAGTTGGATGTACTCTGAGGTTATGAAATCAGACCCAGGCTTTTTGGATAGTGAGTGATGGGACTGAATTCCCACGGGGTGACTGTGGAGATGTCCATGGGGGCAGATCTTCATGTCCTTGCTGTCTGAAATACTCATGAACTTCCTCTCAGAGAGAAAAATCCCCAGCAAACAGTAAATAATTGTCTGATACATGGAACCAGGGACACTCCCTTTCTTCTGGGCACGGTTTTGGCTTTTATTTAACAGCACCTACAAATCTGAAATACCAGAACCCTTTGCAGAGGGGAATTTCTAGTTGCCTGAACGGTTTTGATCCCCTCTGTAAATCTGTATGTAGAGACATTTTTCTCACTGTTCTTTATTTCCTACCCTGATTTCTAACCTGTCTCCTCATTTGTTTTATGTCCCTGTCCTTCACTGCAGGATGGCATCACCTCCTAATATAGTGGGCTCTGCCAATTCTGTTATTTGCTCTTTACTTCTTTTTCCAGCTCGTTAATGAAGAGGTGACAACAGACGGGTCTGGGAGTGATCTCTGCTGAGCCCACCAGGCACATCTCCCCTTCCTGACATGCTGCTGTTTGTCACTTTGCCTGGTTTATGGTTCCTTTCTCTCTTCCTGAAGCACACGCCTTTTCTCATGTCCAAGTCAATTTGAACAGAGCAGCAGAGTGATCTTTCCTGGGATGCTGGCTCAAATGCATTTCTAAAGCTGAAATACAGCTTTCTGCTTCAGTTGGATGGAAGAATGGAGCATGTTGGGCAGGTAGGGGCTGAAAATCAGTGTTCTGATTATTTCAGGCCACATTTGTTGTTGAGGATGGATCAGCCTTGGGAATCCTCTCTGGCACGTGTCCCCATCCTGGTGGTCTCTGCTGTCAGTAGGGGCAGTGGCTGCAGCTCTTGGCCACAAGCAGCTGGTGAGGTTTGACAGGGACACCAGCCCTGCTCCTCAGTGTCCCCCTCACAGGGAGTGGCAGGCAAGGAACCTCTGTGCCCTGCAGATACAAGCTACAACAAGGAGGAACTGAAGGTCTTGGAGCAAACAAAGCTAAGAGGGAAAGTTCTAACACAGTTCATCCACCCATCATATCCCAGCTGAGAACTTCACTCCTTGAGGGACTGGTCTGTGACCCCCCTTGCCTTGAGAGGCCCCTTTGGGATGTGGTTACCACCAGCAAGGTGAGAACATGGCAATAAATTTCAAATGACAGGTCTCAAATAGAAGTGTGGCTTGGCTTTCCACCCCTCCCTTGGCTGGGACAAAGCTTGGGCACAGGGAGGAAGCCTTTGTCTGTCCCTCCTCGGAGCCAGCAGGATGTCCCAGGGTGGCTGTGCTCCAGAACAGCCTCTGCTTGTACTCTGGCAGAGCCAGGATTTACCTTATGGCATCTGATGGCTTTCCCTCCTCCCTAATTGGTTCCGTTAATTTATTATGGACAGGAGCTTGTTCTGCCAAGTGCTAATTGCAAAGGTTATTGTTTCTGCCCTTTTCAGAGCACAGCAGGAAACCCTTATTGTCCATCACATGGAAAACAAGACAAAAAAAGCCAAAAGTTTTTGGGCTGGATGTGCGCCCATCATCCCATGCAGTGTTTGTGCCACAGAGCATGGGCTGCCACTTCCTTCCCTTTGCAGGGAGAAGCCTCCTGTCCTTGGCATGGGAGCTTGGGTTCCTCCTCACCATGATGAAATGTGCCCTGGATCACAGCTGTCCTTCATCCTCTGATCTGTTCCAGCCTGGATTTGGGAGGTAGGATGGGTGCATTTCAAAGGCTGGCAGCTGGTGAAATGATGCTTCCATTCCCTGTGTGGGAATTCTTCCTGTCCCTGGGCATGTCTAGCAACATTTTTCCAAGGAGCAAGCCTGGGCTGGCACAAGGTGGTGGCACCTTGTCCCCCACTGTGGCTTCTTGTGGTGTCTGATGCTGCCTTCTCCACCCTGTTGTTCCCAGATGATCTGAGCTGGCTGTAGCCCATCCTTCCCCTGGTGAAGGGAGCCAGGCACCCTGGAATCTGGAAGGGTTTTCCTGGCTTCAGAAGTTGGGTACCTTGGGTGAAGTGGGATGTCTCAAAGCTGTTTTCTAGCACAGGAAGGGAGGAACAGTTACTGCTCAGCCATTTGCTGCCAGGGCTTCAACATCTGCCTGGATTAATCTGGATTTCATGGTGGGCAGCAGCCATTTAGCCTAAGTGCCTGGCATTACAGTTCTGGTGGATTTTGGAGGTGAAAAGCCCAGAGTCTTTCAGGGGGGTTTCTGCCAAGCTGTAAAGCTCATGCTGGTTCTCCATGCTGCTGGAAAACCTGGTGGAGCTCTTCCTCCTTGGTGGGGCCACAGGTACTCCTGCCATGCCTGTGAGCATCCTTTCCCTGTGCTTTCCAGAGCCCCTGTCCCCTGGGGCTCTCTATTTGCTCTCCCAGGCTTTGTTCCCACTGCAGGGTTTACTCTGGCTCGTTTCCTCTTTATCTCATATCATGGCTGGTGTTTGTTTTTGTTCAGCAGCTCAGAAGCTTTTGGAAGTGAGTGTTTATAAACAGAGGGATGCTTGGGACCATGTTTGGATCCAGCAGCAGACTCCAGGGGTAGTTTATATGGATTAGGGGGATGACTTTGTGCTGTTTCTTCCCTGCCCTCTGGCCCAGTATCCTTCTCGTTCAGTGTTTTCCACAAAGCTCAAGCTTTCCCCTCCTCTTCAGCTCTCTCTGGTCACTCCCAGCACGTACCCAAGGCAAACCACCCCTCACTGGGCAGATACACACAGACTAACAGATTAATGGCACATATTTCATTCTGTTCCAGTCTAGTCTAATGAAACATGACAAATGTTTTATCCTAAGTTTTACCAGCATTCTGTTTCCCCTATACAGAAAGTCTGGCTGGCACCTGTGGGCAGCACTTGCATGTGAAAGAAGCACCGTTAAAATCTAGATTTCAGGGAAGGAGTGCATATATCATATTTAAAGGCACTTTTGAGCTTAAGATATAAAGGCAAATTACATTTTATGGTGTGACTTTAATAGCTGAGGAGCTTTGCAGGCAGCAAGGTGGCTGGTGGCAGCTCAGGCAGTATGTAGGACACCGTGCCAGCCATATGTGTCGCCATATCTCACACACAGCCTTGCAAGTCATTGCTTTTTATTGAAGGCAGGGATTTGCCAGGATGTCAAGGCTGTCTTCTGCACTTTTGAAGAAGTGCCATGCTGTCTGTAATCCCCAAAGGCTGGTGACAGGAGGGCAGCAGGCACAGCCCCACCAGGTATCTCCTGTTCTCTGTGCCCCGTGTGGGGGAACCGGGGCTGGGCTCTACTTCAGCACGTGCCCTTTTCTCTCCATAATGAAGAGTCACTTTTTATTCCTGCGTGCCAGGCTTCTTTCCTTCTGCCTTCATCCTCATGCTTTCCATCTGTCCTACTGCCTAGCCATCCTTCCTCACGAATTCACATGATCTTTTCTTCCCAAATTTTGGCTGAGCCTCCCTGTCTTTGTGCTTTGTGAAGGCTCGTGCTAGTACCTGGCCAGGATGAAAACCTGACCTCTTGCAGGACTAAATGATGCAGCAGTTTTCTTACATTGTTGGCCAGAGACAGACTCCATGGATGTGTATCTCCTAGATATTCCAGGGCTTTTCCTGGGGCTCAGTGTATGCTCTGAAAGCTGCTTGTAGGAGAAAGACAGCTCCATGTGGTGCATTAAATGGGTGTTGTTTCACATGCCTCAAACTGAGCAAGAATGCTGGTAGTGAAAAACTCCAATCACAAAGGAATCTTTCTTGGTTATTCAATTTGTGCAATATCTTATTAGAGGGGAAAACCAACTGTTATCTGCTCAGGAAAGGTTAATATAATAATAAGCAGATACTGACTTCCATTGAGATGAACATGATGATTTATTGACCCGAGAGGCAAATATGCAGTGAAGCAAAGCCAGGGTCAATATTCACCAGGAGGAGAATAAATTCTTGCATTTTCTACAATAGCAAGACCACACACATTGGTGTCACCAAAACACATTGATGTTGGTAGTTGCTTCTTCAGTGAGACAACTAAATATGGTAGGCTTCCAGCAGGTACCTCCCCTTGTTTCTTTAGAGAAAATGTCAACTTAGAAACATTCCCTTTGGATGTTTTTGTCCTTCAAAGCACTTTATGAAGTATTTAAAAGTACTTTCGTAAAAACCAACCAAACAATAAAAGCAACTCCCAAGGGTCGCAGTAGTTTTGGATTGCCAGATGTATTTCTTGAATAAATGATATAGTTTTATTGCATTTTATTTTGTTCTATTAGAGGAATGCTCGGTTTTCAGCTTCTAAGCCTGGCAACTCCCAGCCCGATCAGAGACGTTTCTGCACACGTTTTCATTTTGATTGCAAGCCCGTTTGTCACTTCTGAAATGCCTCAGCTCAGAAATGTCAAGCATCTCTTGTAGTCAGCATGGAGAAAGGCAGCTCAGCATGCTGGCACCTGCTGCAGGGAGCACATCCTGCTGGGATGGACCCCACAGCCATGGGTGTGGGGGATTTTTGGGAGCAGGGAGGTGCACACGTGGGGATAACTGGTGCTTGGTTGGGCTGTGGTGGATATCACCCTCTCCAAGAAGTGTTTGGTGAGTTCTCTGCTCTGCCAGAGCTGGTGGTGCCCAAAACCTGATCCTGGGAGATGGTTCCTGTCAGCTGCTCCTCCTGGGTGAGAAACACAAATCCCTGTCTTGTACCATGCCAAGGGCTCGTTCCACAGGGATGGGCATGGCAGGAATTGTAAACACACCTGGTGCGAGGAGGGAGAGGAATTGCACTTCTCCAACTTGAGCAAAGTGACATGAACAGTGATATTATTTTAGAAAGTTTATCTCTTTTGTATCTATGGTGACAAGATCTTTATCGGGGTAAGACAGACTCCCGGGCTGTCTGCTCCTTGTTATCTCAGGGTAGGATGACAGTCTAAGTGTCACGTCGAGAAACGTTATCTCTCCTTTATTATTTCACTTGTGAGGGGCTAACTGGAGTGTTATCAGGGTGTTTACAATCAAAACACGTGCAGCTCAAGTGATAAAAGGGAGAATAGACATCTGATCTCCAAGGATATGAAGACAATGCAGCCTTGAGCAGGAGGAGATGGATCTTATTATTGAAAATGGTTTGGCAGGCTGGGAATGGACAAACAAATTCAGATCATAAGCTTGAGAGATGGGCTGAGGGAGAGGCTCACACTCAAACTCCTGCAGAAAATGGAAAAGTGATGGTATCAACAGCAGGCTTGGCTAAAAGAGAAATATTTTCCACTAAAACTTTTATGATATTTTTTCTTTCTGTACTCTCTTTCTTTCTGTACTCTCTCACACTTGGAATGTGATATGGAAAGCTGTCAGGACCAGCACGTGGAGCAGAGTTGCTTTAAGCCAGTCAGGGTCTGAGGAAGCTTAGCCAGGCTTGGAGGGAGAAGAGCAGAGAACTGCCAAGGCCACTGCTCAGGGAGTTCATTTTGATTAATTCCTTATCTTGCCTGGGTCAGTGCTGTGTTAATTTAGAGAGTGCACAGACACAGGGTTAGTGGTGACCATAAACCTTACCCGTGATCTCTTTAGGGACAGGGAAACTAAATCCCTAAAGGGCTCAGGAATCTGACCCTGGGATGCTTCTGCTGCTGGTAATTGAGAGGAGTTCAAAGATGTCCCAGACATCAGATCCTCATTAACCTACAGCGGGAGCAAACCAGGTGCCAAACGGTGTCAGGTTGTTTATCTAACATGAATAATCCTCAGTAATTAAAAACGGGGTTGTGCAATGCTCCATCCAAATCCAGGCCTGGCTCCTGGACGTTGCTGTGCTCTTGGCTAGAATGGGCTGCCTGGGTTTCTGGTGTTGTGGAGGATATGGCAGGCACATCCCATGCCTCCCTTCCTCTCCATGCCATCATCCCCCAAGCCAAGAGCTCTCTTCAGCTGTCTTTGTTGCTCCTATCCCACAAAAAAGATGATTTTCCATCATCTTTCCTCGCTTGTTTGCCTGTCCTGTGAGCTGGTGGCACACAGAGGTTTGCCTGTCCTGTGAGCTGATGGCACACAGAGGTTTTTGCCCTCACATGGAGAATGAGCAGAGGGGCTGTGGTGGCCTCTGAGCCAGCAGGGGACCCGAGCTGGAGCACAGATTCCAGCACCAAGGTTCCCTCTCTCCTTTGGGAAGAAGAGGGGGTGAGGATGTGGGCTGGGCATTGTGAGGGCTGGTGGAGGATGAAAGCAGTGAGCTCCTAGTGACACCTGAGCATCTCCGTTGGCCTGGCTAAAAATGAGAAGTAAATTCCTGCTAAGTAATTTCCAGTAAATTCCTGGTAAGGGGAGGGAATGAACGTGAACTTGTGGGCAGCATTATTGTGCACGAGCCAGTCTGTTTAACTCCATATTCCTCTTGTTCTGAGGACCTCCTAAATCAACCCATTTTCAACCTGAGTGACTCTCACATCCCTCCAAGGACTGACACCACAGGGAGCCCTTCCTCACCTGGGGAGAAAACAAGGCAGCACCTCCCCTGCCTTGTTTATGAGAAATAATCTCTGGTGGTGGTTTTCTTGTGTGAAACCCCAGCTTTGGAGGGCCCCTGGGGTCACTCTGTACAGTGACAGTGACCCCCTGCTCCGTCCTGCCCTTCATCTCTCACACCTTTAATTGCACTTATGTTTCTGGAGCGGATGGAATTCATTATCCAGCAAACAATGTCCTTTGCAATAGCAGCCTTAATTAACTGCTCCCCTCTGTATTTCCCTGCTCTTATCCTCTCCAAATCTCCGTGCTGAGCCGAGCTGACGGCCCCCCACATGCATCAGTGCCAGCCAGTGAGCCATGACCAGATAAGAAGAAATGGAATTCCTTATCTCTTTTTTACAAATACATACACATGCACACACAAACACACAAACCTGGAAAAGGTCAAGGTTACTGGGAAGGGAGAAGGCCCTTCAAGACAACAAAACCCCTTCTCTTTTAAAGTCTCCATAGCAACTGGATGGAGCAGCATGGGATGTTGAGATGAGAGAGGACTATTCTTCCCCTACAACACTCTTTCCACTTCATTAGACTCTTTATCAAGTATCTCTGCTCTGGGCTGAGTATATTTTTTTGTGTTGGGGAGCAGTGCAGAGGACTCAAAAGCATCCTGACCTTTTCAGTGGGACTTTGGGAGTTCCTTGTGGGAGTTGCATCCTCTTCCCCTGCCTTCCTCCCCCACAGTCCCCTTGTCTCTGGTTCACATGACCTTCTCATCAAAAACTCTGTGCCTGGTGAGGTATGAAGGGTTTCTTTAAAAGGAGAAAGGAGCAGGGAAAAAGAAGAGAGGAGTATGAGAATGTCCTTCGCTGGCTCTGGAGGTGTCAAGACCCCGGCTGTCAGAGCTGTGCATCTGCAGGGAAGATTAATGAGGCTGCTTAGAGGAAATCCAAATAAAATAGAGCAGAATAAATACCAAGTGACTGTGTGGGTGATGAGGGGAAGGGTGAGGAAGGAGCAAGGGAGTGTGACAGGGCAGAAGTAGATATTCCTCAGTCTGGTAAGTGTTTGAATTCCCTATGGAGGAGTGGGTTAGCACAGGAAAGATCTTTGGATTTAGTCCCGTGGTCCTCAAGTGCCAGGGCTGTGCATGGGTCTGTGAGAGCTTATAAAGCACTGGTTGTACTGAGGCACAAACACTGGGTATTTTTATCTCCCCTTCCCTAGGAAAGCATTCACCATGGAGAAGAATTTTGTGTTCAGCTTCTCAACCCTTGGCCTGAATTGTCTCAAGGTGCTCTGAACAGCTCTGCAACTGGAAGTACTGGTTGTTCTTAGGAAACATCAGTGCCTGCTGTGTGTTGGCAGTGGCTTGGAGTGTGGGGATGAAGGGATTTAAACCTTCCTATGGATTGAAAGCAGTATGGGCATTAGGAAAGGGATTGGGATTCTGCCCCACTCAGGTGAGACCCCACCTGCAGAGCTGCCCCAGCCCTGGGGCCCAGCACAGGAAGGAGCTGGAGCTGCTGCAGAGAGTCCAGAGGAGGCAGCAGGATGAGCAGAGGATGGAGCAGCTCTGCTGGGAGGAAAGGCTGGGAGAGCTGGGATTGTTCAGCCTGGAGAGGAGAAGGCTGTAGGTGACCTAATGGTGGCATTCCAGTGCCTGAAGGTGCAAGAAGGATGGAGAGAGAATATTTCCTATGGCCTGGAGTGACAGGACAAGGGGGAATGGCTTCAAACTGACAGAGAGTAGGTTTAGATTAAATATTAGAATGAAATCCTTCCCTGTGAGGGTGCTGAGGCCCTGGCACAAGTGCCCAAAGAAGCTGTGGCTGCCCCTGGGTCCCTGGCAGTGTCCAAGGCCAGGCTGGATGGGCTTGGAGCCACCTGGGCTAGTGGAAGGTGTCCCTGCCCATGGATGGAATTGGATGGTGTGTCAGGTCCTTTCCAACCACGGCTCTCCTATGATTCCATGATTCCATGGTTGCATCCTAGAGGAGAAACTGGACCTTGAGCTGACCTTTCTGGGGGAACTGTGACATTGTTGCTACTTTTAGCTTTTAATCCTCTGGATTTGCCAGGGAGTCACTGTGTGACAGTCTGCAGGTGAATTTGAGCAGACTTCACACCACTGAGCATTTTTCTGCACCAGCTCAGGGTCTGCAACTCTGAATGTTTGAATCCACATTAATCAGACAAGGAGAGGGGCTTGTTACCATGGCCAGAGTCGATTCAAAAAGTGTTTGTAAAAAGAATTGAGGCTGGACTTGCTTGGACTGTGTGCTCCTGAGCTGTAAGATTTACATGGGTGTTTAAGGGACAAAAAACCATTAAAAAAATAAATAAAGCTGTGCACTTTCTGTAGAAGTCAGGCTATGAATATCCCAGTCCCACTGCTTCAATCCTCATGGGAGTAATTTTCAAGTGGGAAATCCCATTAAGTCATAAAGAGCTCTTAAGTAGTTCCCTCTGATGAATTTGTGGCACTCTGCAAGTCCCATAATTCCCAATATCCAGATGAGGAAACTGAGGTTAAGTGACTTAGCCAAGGTCATGTAGCAAATCAATAACCACTCCAGCCCCACTCTGCTCACTCCATGTGTCTCTGCTGTCAGCAAAGGGCATCAATCCTCCCCACCACTGTCCCAGCCCCAGCAATGGACACCTAGGCTTTGAAATGTTGGATTATGTGGAAAAAAAAGAGGCCCAACTTCATTCAGAGAGCTGGGCTGGGGGAGCCCAGGG
>VZTT01039532.1:0-47729 GCA_013400855.1 Buphagus erythrorhynchus | reverse complement strand
TGCTTCCTATGGATGGCTGGTCCCAAAAAACCCAGTTGTTTTTCCTGGGATCAGGCAGACCATAATTCTGGGACTCTTAGGTTACTTATTCCAGTTCACCTGTTTGCTGTCTTTATCAAGGAATCCCAGAATGGCTTGGGTTGGAAGAGACTGTAAAGCCCATCCAGTTCCACCTCCAGGGACACCTTCCATTGTCCCAGGGTGCTCCAAGCCCTGTCCAACCTGGCCATGGACACTTCCAGGGACCCAGGGGCAGCCACAGCTTCTCTGGGCACCCTGTGCCAGGGCCTGAGCACCCTCACAGGGAAGGATTTCTCTTGTCTATCTAATCTAAATCTATTGTCTCTTCAATTTAAGGCCATTGCCTCTTTATCTCATTCCCAGCTGGAGTCACATGGGAACAGGAGATGCTGGACGAAGGCATCTTCCATTCCCCAAGCAGGCATTTCTCCCCCTGACAGTGCCTTGCTTCCCTGTTCTTTCCTTCAGCTTTTCTGTAGCTAATTCAGAGCTATTTGAATTCCTGGTTCTGCTCTTGCTGCTGTGGTAGCTGGTGCTTGGCTGTCTGGCTCTGTTCCCTCTCCCAGGGAAAAGGTACAAAAGCACAGAGAGTGAACACAACTGGAATTCTGGGATAGACCCACTGGCACCTGCCTTTCCTGTGCTTCCTGGAGTGCCTCCCACAGCCCTGCTGGATGCTTCCCTGAGAGGCTGGCCCAGAGAGGTTAATGACAAATTGTTCTCCATGCCAGGCTCCTTCCTGCTCTGCTCTAAGGTCTCTGAAGGGGGGCATGTGCTTCATTTATGTCTCCTCCTCCCTCCTGATCAGCATTTCTCCAGGTGTTTGGCACTTGCCAGACCTCTGGCATCCCTACTCCTCCCCAACTTCACCTGCAGGAAAGGCACTCTTGGGAATATTGCAGGTGGAATGGTCAGGAGGAAGGTCAGCACCCTCCTGCACTATCTCTCATGGATTTACAGCTTTCCAGCTCCTCCAGGAATGCCCTGACCCGATCCAGAGAGCTGCTGTGTGTCACAGCCCCAGTGCTGAGCTGGCACTGCCATCACCTTTCCCAGCAGTGGAGAGGGCAGCCTGGCACTGGGATGATGGATGGGAGCTCCTGCAGAAGAGAGCTTGGTCCTGGAGCTCCTGGAAGCTCTCCAAGCCTGGCTTTGCAGTTGGCTGAGTGTTTCACTTGTTTTGATGCTTTTCATGTCTTTGGGCAGTTTGCTGTGTTTATTCTGGGGGGAAGGCCAGCACTCCCAGCTGATGCTGGGGGAGAAGCATCCCTGGAGCCAGCCCTCCTTTCAGCAGCACATGGCAAAGCTCTGAGATTTCCCATTCAGTGGGAGGCACAGGAGATATTTTGGACTGCAAGCTGTGGCTTTAAAAAAACCCACCCAGTAGTGATTTGAGGTTTTCTTCTTGAAGCCTTCCTGATTTTGAACATAAATTGCATCTGTTTTGGTAAGCAGGCTCCCAGCAAGCCAGACCTGTTCCTGGGATTACTGTGACCACAGGTATAGCTGTTTCTTTTCCATATGGGATGACTTAGGCCCCCGTTCCCTGCCATTGTGTGGTTGGATTTCACCTTCCTCCACGTCGTGGCATTTTGGAAAGAGCAGCTTGTTTTACAGAGCAGCTGTGTTGTCTTAATGCAGCTGTAATGTGTGTTTGTCTTGGGGCACAGCAGGACTAGGAAGAGGTTTTATTAGATCATTCCCAAGTCCCAGTAATCTCTGAGTGTCTCTCAGATCTGTGGCTGTCAGCTGTGCTGCTCTGGCTCCGTGGGATGGGGTTGGAAGCTGAAGATGGGAAATCACTTGTGTGTGATCCTTTATCTGCTTCATCTCAGAGTTACTGCTCCCCTCCTGTTTGCAGCAGCCAGAGAGGACTTAATTCTTGTATCCCAGACCTGAAACCACAGCCTAACAGCCTCCAGGGGATCCTCCCTGCTTGGGGTGATGTTTGTGGGACTGCTGGTGCTCTGCAGCCTGCATCCCAAGGAGCGTTCCCATCCCCTCACCACTGACTGCCAGCATCGGGATCACGGTAAGGCTGCTGCTTCCCTGCCTCCAGAGTGTGTTCTGTGTGTGTCCTGCTGCCAGAGCTGGAGTTTGCTGCTTGCTTTTCCTCTTCCCAAGGGAATCAGAGTCTCCTCGTTCCCCTGTGTTTGGATGTGCGCTCTCTGACTGGGGTGAATTCCCTTGGTGCTGGCAAATGTTTTATTTTATTGCTGCACTCCCCTGCCTTGCACCTCATCCTGTGATGGGCACATTTCTGGATCAGAGATGTCTGTTGCTCTCAGAATGGTTTCCTTTTCCTGCAGTGTATTCCCAGTATATAGTGCTACTGTCACATATTGCTGTACTGCTCTCCTCTCACCCAGTGCTGGCTGCAGTGTGCTTGAGAGGCATCCCACTCCTTAAACACTATTTGAGGTTTTCTCTGGCAGAGATAATGTGGGGATCATGCAGGTCACTCCCTTTTTCAATTCCTTGTGTGTATCAGCTGTATATTCATCTGCTGCAGCTTTTGCACCATGGATCCATGAATGAAGTTGTATTTTAGGTTTGTGTAGCATCTCCTGTGCTGACTGTACCACTTGTATTTCAGCCTGTGCTTTCCCTTGGCATACAGCTTAGAACTCCCATTGTCCTCGTGCTGTTGTGACTGGTGGAGTCCTTTTAATTTTTCTGTATTTTGCTGCATCTTTGTTCCCTTCCTCTAAGAGCATCAGGGAGGTCTTTGTTGTCCAGCATGATCACAGCTGCTATGTGTCACCATGCCTCTGCTTGCTTGTTTGGGAGCTGCTGGTTTCCTAAAACTCAGCCTGGAAAGGGATGCAAATCACATCCTTGGGCTGCTCTGATCCATGTTCTCAGTAAATGTGCATTACTGTGTTGTCCCAGCAGCTTCTTGTCCCTTTGTTCAGCTGCTTTTAGCAATTCTTACGGAGTTTAGGGGAACACACAGGGGTTTCTTCCTTCCTCAGTTCTTTCAAACAAGTCTCTATTCAGGGAATTTCCTGCTGCTTTTTACTTAATTGTGTTTTTTTCTGTTGCTCCCAAAGGCCACCCAGGGAGTTGGACATCATGGAGCTGGACACACACCAGGGTAGGTAATGGCTGTGACCCCCAAAATTGGAAAAGCCACCGTGAAAGCTCTGACTCAGCCTGAAGGCTTTGGACTAGAGGAGGGAGACTTTCTCAATCGGGGGCAAAGCAGGCAGGCTGTGTTTTCTGATTGATCCCACAGAGCTGCTCCTGGCCTGGCTTGGAGCAGTGTCCTGCATTTTGTTTCTCCCTCTGTGCCAGCTTTGCTCTCACACAGGACCCTCGAGTGCTCTCCCTGAGCTGCTGCCTGGGCCAGCTTTGCTCAGCTCAGACTTCAGCAGATTCTGCACCTTGGTGGCATTTCCTGGGGCTTTGGTGTCCTTTTGTGCCTGGAACAGGCAAAGCAAAGGGTCCCTCTCTGGAGCTGTGCTCCCTGTGGTGGCTCATTGTGCTGTTTAGCAGCGGGAAGGAGCATTTGCCTCAGGTCTGCAGGGTCAGAGAGGGGCACCTTTAGTATTTGATGTTCCTGTGGGTCAGAAATGTCTTTGTGGAGGGTGTCAGTGGGTTTTCCTCAGCTTGGTGCTGCTGTGCTGTGCTGCTCCTGAACACAACACAGGCTTTCCCCAGCAGCGTTTGCTGGTGCTTTGTTCTCTCCCTTATCCAGCCCCTCGGGTAATTGCCCAGTTTCCCCACAGTGAGCCAAAGAGCCTCTTATTGCTGAGCACAGCCCCTGTCAGTGCTGCTGCGCAGGGCCAGGCTTTGGGGCTCAGCCCTACCCGTGCCTCCCCCTGTTTCTTTGGGTTTCTTCCTCGCCACGTTCACACCTTTCCACTTTCATGTACCTGCAGGAGCCGACTTGCTTCTGACACCGAGTTCAGTCTCCAAACATAAAAGAAGAGAAAGTCAGGACAGAAAGGCATTGGAGCTTTCTTCTTCCTCCACACCTGCTGTTCCTGCTCGTCAGGCACTTCCAAAGAGGAGAGTTCTCCAAGTTCCCAGTCATTACCCTTTACATAAGCATAATATAGTGCTGCACTTCCTACAGGGAAGCTATCTATTGTAGCAATCTGTAAAACAAAAGCTGAATTGCTCCTTCTCCCATTGCTCCCAGAATCAAAAAGCTGCCTGCTGTTCCTCAAATGAGGAGGCTGAAAGCCTTCATCAGAGGGGAGTTCATTTTTACACGACATTTTTACACTCAAGCAAAACTGAAAGCAAGGCATAATTTGAAACAGCCACGCTCACCGTTAGAGCAGAACCACACAAATAAAATGCCTGGGATGATGGAGTTGAATACGTTGCAGTCAGAAAAATGACAGTTTGCAGGGAACAAGGAAAACTAGATGGATGAATGGGAATTAGTGAGGAGCAGACTTCCAAGGCAGACAAATCAAATTGAGAGCCTGGATCATTAGATTCAAAGGAAGCAGGTAAGGAGTGCACTAAATTGTGCCTTAAACAACAAACCAAGGGCCTCAGCCTCCAGGGAGAGTGGATGGAACAGGGGCTTGGCATATGGGAGTGGCTTCCAGGTGTGTCCTGGCCACTGGGCATTGTGACCTTAGTGTGTCCTTAGCCTCAGCTTCTGTGCTGTGGGGCATGGCAGGCACTGGCCATAAAGGATGCTCTGAAGATCTGCAGATGTGCCCAGCTCCAGAGGAGACAGCTGAAGATTTCCTGGATGGCCTGTCCTGGCACCTGTCACCTTCCAGGGCTATCACTGGTATCTATTGTATGGAGCTGGTTCTTTGCTTGTTTTTTTTTCCCAGAAGGTGAAAGGGATACACAAGGGGAGAAATTATTGAGTTGTTGAATTTTTAAAAATTAACTGTGCATGATTATACCTAAGGAAGTGGGGTGGAAGAAATACACTTCACATACAGCAGCTCTTTGCAGATGTGAGAAAATGTGGCACGGTTTGGACATGCCTGGGAACAGCTGAGCTGGGGGAATTTGTGTATTTTAAAAATGAAGCTCGTGTTTTTCTTGGACAAACTTTAAGGTCACTGTAACACAGAACTGAAGGTCACAATTCTTAAGAAGATTATGAAATGCCCCAGATGCTCAGTGTGATAGTCTAGACAAGGCAGCCGAGGGAGAGATGCTGAAAGAAGTTCCTTGGATTGGTACAGGAAAGAAAAGTCCTAAGGATGGAGAACTCCACACAGAGCTTCCCTCGGTGCTTCTGCCTGGACAGTCCTGCAGAGACTGGTCCCAGCCAAATCCTGCTCAAGGATAAAACTCATGGTCACAGGGGAACCACTCCATTGGAATTCCCATCTGGCTGATCCCCCCATTTCAGCTGAGGTGGAAATTTCACTGATCTCACAGAGACAAATAAATGGAATGATAAGGAAAGTTCTCCAGCAGGAGCTGAAAAGCCCCACCCTTGCTTTTAAGCCAACCCATACTTTACAATAAGCAAAATTGATCTGATCATTGCCATAAGAACCATAGAATCATAAAATTATGGAATGGTTTGGGCTGGAAGAAACCTTAAAGCTCAGCCCATTCCACCCCCTGCCATGGGCAGGGACACCTACCCCTATCCCAGGGTGCTCCAAGCCCTGTCCAACCTGGCCTTGGACACTTCCAGGGGTCCAGGGGCAGCCACAGCTTCCCTGGGGACTCTGTGCCAGGGCCATATTATAAACCTGATATTAGTGCTGTGTAACTGAGAGAAAGGCATTCCCTGTTATCCCAGGTTATCCATCCTTGTCCCAGCTTTACCCACATGAACCTGTTACTGAGCAGCACTGCTGTGAACATGGCAGTTGTGAGGATTCTTCTCCCCTTAATTCCTTAATTAATAGTCTCTTTATTTTATCAAAGGCTTTATTGTTGAAGATGCAGCATGTCCAGGGATTTCCTGTTCCCTTGGCAGCCTCCTGGATTTCACCCTGCCATCAATCCCATCACAATTTGTTTGCCATGGAAGGTGTTCCCCTGCTGCTTTAGTTGGCCAGCCTGGGATGTGGTTCCTTCCAGCAGCTCTTAAGAAAACCTTTGCACATCCTTTCCTTCATTTTCCCCCCTTTTTCCTTTTAGCTCTGGTTATTTGCAGTGGGCTCTGTGGCAGCTGTAAATGTTAGTTAAATCCTTATTGATGCCTGGTGTTTTCCAGCCGCCTGCTTCAGCAGTTTATTTGGGTCTCCGGTGATGTTTAGAGATGCATTTCCTCTCATCTCTCCCAGCTATATTTTACTGTTTGCTCATTTGCTTGATGACAGTTTGCTGCTGGGTTTTGGAAGAGCTTTGCAGTGCATTATCTTGTGAGTTAATCCTGACCTGCTTCCTTGGCTCCAGCATCTGCCCTGGCACGTCCTGAGCCGGACGCTGCCGCTGTCAGGAATTTTCTGCCAGGTTTTTGCTGTCAGTATTTTAGGCCATTGCTCTATGTCATTCATGTCTGGATTAAGCTCCCCTGTGATACCCTGAGGGCAAGATGAGATGTGTCTCTGCACAAGGGATCAGCCTCAGTCCTGTTGGGGAGGTTCCTGAGGGTTGGAGAAGGTCCAACCCACGGGATTTATCTGGGATGGTTCTTGCTATGAATCCACATTCTGTGATTTTTGAGCTGTCCTAGGAGACTGCTTCACCTTTTTCAGGATGATTTAAGAGGATGTGCTGTTCAGGATTCCCACTCGAGTGTTATTTATTAGCTTTGTAGTGTCTTCCAGGCTGCTTTCTTCAGCGTAGTGTTGATTCCTCGGGGACAGAGGAAACAAAGGCAGGAAAACGCTCACAGGAGGGATAAAACAGGAGTCTGACTGATACCTTCTCTCTCTCTCCACGGTGTTTTTTCACAGATCAAAAATCAATTAGGGCGAATTTCACTGGGAACTCTTTAAACAATGTGATATTTCATTAGAGATTATTGCAGGCTCTTTAACATTTGCAGTCCAGGTGTGAATTACAAAATTAGCCAGATTCCTTTAACGATTTCCTCCCAGGTAACATTCCTCCAAGCACCCTGTGCCTGGAGCAAGCTGTGCAGCTGCTGCTGGAGAAGGGGTGTTTATTGCCTCCCCCCACATCCTGATGGAGACACAAGACTGGAGGAATGGTTTTGATTGTGACAGCAGCCTGGCTGGGCACAGGGCTGTGGCCTGGAAGATGAGAACTAAAGGAAATAAGAGTGGAATGTTGTAGAACAGATAGAGAAGGGCTTTGAGATGAGTAGATTTGGGGTTTTTTTCCCAATCCTTTATTGAGATGTTACCAGCACAAGCCTGTGCCTTTCTGAGACTTCCCTGTGGCTTTCCAGCTCCTTCCCTTGTTCCTGGATCTGTCCCTGCTGCCATCTAAACCCCAGAACACCAAGACAGAAGCACTCTGGAGGTGCCAGTGAATTTTCACTGGCATCTGGATTCCTTGGGACACATCACTCCTTCCAAACCCTTCCCCTCCTGAAGGCACAAAGAGCTGAGCAGTGTGACTTCCTCTGCTCCAGTGCAATTCCCTCTCCATCATTAATCCTGCCTGGAACTTGCCCTTTTCAGTGCCCATTCCCTCCCTCGTCCATCTTGCCTTATTCACAGCCCAGTTATTGATCCTTATTTGGGGCTCATCTGTCTTGGTGAGCTCGGGGAGCCACCCCTGGGAGGGAGAGGAGCACCTTTCATTGCTTTCAGGGTGCTGTAGTTGGGTGGGAGGGAAATAGGCGAGTTTTGGGATGCACTCTGCAGGTTTGATCCAGTGGTTGCATTTCCTGAGTGCTGACTGCTCTCCCCACCTGAGCACCTGCTTTTCTTGGAGATGCTGCTTTTCCCTGGAAATTTTCCTTTCCTCTTCTCCTAAAACCATCACAGCCCCATTACAGCAGCTCAGCCTCTCCTCCCTCTCCCTTGAAGTCAGTAAGACCAGGATTAGTTCTCAGGGTGCCTGTAGAACCCCATTCATCTGTGTTTATCCTACTCTGCCCCAGTTTTCCTGTTTTTTGTCCCCTCACCTCAGTTTTCCCTGCATTCTTCTCTCTCTGCACAGCTCTGCCCTGCCCCAGGAGAGCAGGGAGGGTTCCTTTGCTCACTGCAGTGAGGAAAGGCAGCTGATAAAACCCCAGCCTCTGCACAGACCCACTGACCATAATTGCCTTCCTGGAGAACAGGAGGGAGAGGCAAACAGTTCTGATACTTTCCTTGAATACTCTCTTGGGCCCTAATTATTTTCAGCTTAGGATATTTTCTCTGTCAGGGAAGACTCATCTGTCTAATGATCCTTGCTGGACCAAGCACTTGCCCAGCCCTGCCTTGAGCTGCATGTAAACTTTCCAACCCCCTTTCCTCATAACCATCTTCCCTGATTTGCTGTGGATCTCCTTGATTGCTTCCCTCTGATGCTCCTTGTTCTGGGGCTGCACAAGGTGGTTGAGGAGCAGTTGTGCACTTGAAGAGAGGTTGTGGCAAGGTGAGGTTGGGCTCTGCTCCCAGGCAGTGACAGGAAAAGAGGAAATGGCCTTGAGCTGTGCCAGGCTGGACACCAGGAGGAATTTGTTCATGGAAAAGGTTGTTAAACACTGGAAGGGAGTGCCCAGGGAGGTGGTGGAGTCCCCACCCCTGGAGGTGTCCAAAGAACTCCTGGACATGGCACTGAGAGCTCTGGGCTGGTGACAAGGTGGGGATCAGTCACAGCTTGGCCTGAATGGTCTTGGAGGACTTTTCCAACCTCAATGATCCTGGGATTCTGTGATCCTCCCCCCACTCCTCCAGTGACTCAAGATTTTTAATCCCCCTCCCCTGCCTCTTTTCTAGGCTGCAGCATCCCAAGCCACTGGGTTGCTCTTCATGGAAAAGCCATTCCAGACCTTATAAAGTTCTTGCTGTCCTTCCAGGAACCTTTCCTGCTGTGTTCCTCCTGCTTTGCACTGCTGGAGACACGTCCACATAGCTCACCTGGAGAGTTCTGGGGTACTTTGTGTTGCTTGAAAGAGCTGCATGTTTTGGAGGAGCTGGCCCTTATTTGTGAACGTTTTTATTACATGAACCTTTTCAGCAAAATGCCAGTTATTATGAAACTTGAAAGAGCACTCTCTGCAGCTTCCAATTACAATCCTGGCTGCATCTGACTTGAAGGGTGTTTGCTATTTAGGGTGCATTTGAAAATGCATTTTGGGAGGTGTCTTTCATTTCACTTGTGGTGCCTAACATTATCCCTAATGCTGGAGGAAATTAAAAATGCTTCCTGCTTAGAAGCAATGAGTTGAAATGAAAATGTGCTGTGTGCTGGTCCATGGCAGCATCACCAAAATGTCTGGATATGGTGCCAGGTGCCAGGTGCTGCTCTGTGAGTTCAGCTGTGCCCAGAATGACCTGGTGTATCTTTGGTGACCTTTGGGATGGGAGAGCTGAGCCACCAAGCTGGGTCTGCTCTGGGGAATCTCCTGAAACTGCTCAGTACATCCAATGTTTACACAGATTTTTTAATTCAGATGGGCTGATGAGCTCACATGGACAGAGCTGTGTCCAGTTCTGGGCCCCTCATTTCAGGAATGACATCGAGGGGCTGGAGTGAGTCTAGGGAAGGGAACAGAGCTGGGGAAGGGGCTGGAGCACCAGGAGAGGCTGAGGGAGCTGGGAAAGGGGCTCAGCCTGGAGAAAAGGAGGCTCAGGGGGAACCTTCTGGCTCTGCACAACTCCCTGACAGGAGGGGACAGCTGGGGGGGTCGGGCTCTGCTCCAGGGAACAGGGACAGGAGGAGAGGGAACAGCCTCAAGCTGTGCCAGGGAAAGCTCAGGTTGGACACTGGAGGAATTTCTTCACTGTAAGGGTGGTCAGGCACTGGAAGGGGCTGCCCAGGGAGGTCTGGAGTCCCCATCCCTGCAGGTGTCCAAGGAACTCCTGGACGTGGCACTCAGTGCTCTGGGCTGGTGACAAGGTGGGAATCAGGCACAGGTTGGTCTTGGAGGACTTTTCCAACCTTAGTAACTCCACAATGTGCTGTTTATTCTCTTTGCCTCTTGAAAGTCCAACAAAGTGCAAGGGGTAAAGGCTCAGGAGGATTTGGTTTTGAGAGCTGTGGTTTCATGACTTGGGAATCTCTGGATAACCCTGTCACGAGCACTGGCTTCAGATCAGCTGCTGGAATGTTGTTCCACCTCTGCTGAATTATCCAGATCTCATGGAATAATTTATATTGGCTGAGGAAAAGGAGTCAGCCCAACATAAAAGCTGTCCTGATGTGGGCTGAGCAGATCTGGGCCAGCAGTGAGAGCCTGAACTGGGCCAGTACCTTGTGTCCCATACAAGGGGCACTGGGACAGAATTGACAATTCCATCCATGGTGCCTGAGTGCTTCCCTGTGCCTGTGTTTGTATTTTCACCTTCCTGACAGGAACGTGCACAAGTATATAAAAACCTGCTCTAGTGGATTCCAGCATTAAGTCAAGAGACTATTGGATTTTTTCAAGGGCTCACATAACTCTCTTAAAAAAGCAGGTTGTTATGTGTTAGTTTGAAGCCATTTTGTTCAGCCTCTGGTGTTTTTATTCCTTCAGGGTATTTACCGAAAGGACAAGAAGAAAATGACTCAAGGTGGCATCATGCAAAAAATTCTGTGTTCAGCACGAGAGTCCTACATTTTGGCTTTTCCTCCTGCAGGAGTGGGATACCTTGCCCCTCTTTTGAGTCAAGTGTCAGATTAGAAGAGTAGAAAGTAGAAGAATAACCCTCTAAGTCAAATTCACACAGAAAGAAAACACTGCAGTGCACAGTTGTCCTTCTCTGTGTGAGGCAGAGGTGGTAAGAGAAGGTACTATGTGTGACATGTGTTAGTTTTTGATGCTCTCATGGCATTAGTGAGGATGAAGAGACACAGAAACACGAGCAGAACTTTAAATAATTACTGTAATTTAATGCTGTAGATGAAATTAATCCATTTCAGTCATACCAGTTCATGCAGCAACAGTATTTTCTTTTTTTTCCTTCTCCTATTTTTTCTTTCCTTTTTTTTTTTTTTTTTGTTTGTTTATTTTGTTTGGGTTTTTTGTTTTTGTTTTGTTTTAAGGTGCATATTTCTAAGGGGTCTAGTAAAAGATTTTAGCAAATTTCTGGGAAATATTCCTAACTTGGTTTGCAATTCTGAATCCTGAAAGCTGCTTGGCTGGGAAACTCCATAAACCCTTACATTTATTTGAAGTCTCTATCCTGGAGCCTTGCCTCGGTATGGATGATGCATTTAAGCTGAGGGGAGGCAGAACAAGAAAAGCTGACCTTGTGTTTTGCACAATGGATTTTGCAGGCAGAGATTTAATAAGGGGAATTCAATCTTTTCTATTCAAGGCACTGTTATCCATATGCCACTTTTCAAAATCTGTATCTTCCTGCAAACATCTCGCTGTGCTTGTAGGCTTGTCTTGAGGTTTGATTTTTGCCTGGAAAGGGAAGGCAGAGTTAAGGTTGTTTATGATGTTTAACTCTGACTGCAGCATCTCATTTGTTGCCTTGACTTGTTCAGGGAGTTTTCAGCACCACCTCATTACTGAATCTTCTGCTTTTCTACATGTACTGCTCTTCCAAGGGTCTCTTTTAGGCAGGTAAAGGCATTTCTGGTGCATCCATGTGGGCACTGACAGGCTGGGAGAGCTGGGGGTGCTCAGCCTGGGGAAGAAAAGGCTCCATGGAGAACTGACAGACCACTCCAGTGCATAAAGGGGCTCCAGGAGAGCTGGAGAGGGACTTGGGACAAGGATCTGAAGTGACAGGACAAGGGAATGGCTTCCAGAGAGGAGATTTAGGTGGGATATTGGGAAGGAATTGTTCCCTGTGAGGGAGGTGAGTCCCTGGCACAGGGTGCCCAGAGCAGCTGTGGCTGCTCCTGGATCCCTGTGAGTGTCCAAGGCCAGGGTGGACAGGGCTTGGAGCAACCTGGGCTAGTGGAATGTGATGAGTGTAAGGCCCCTTCCAGTCCAATCCATTCTGGAATTCTGAGTGTATATGAACCAACATTCTGCTCCTTTTCACCCCAAAGCAGCCAACACATTAAAGCTCTCACAAGTGCAGCCATTTGTGGTTAAAACAAGCTGAGTTAGAGAGCTCATGGATGTGATTAAAAATATTTCATCAGATGCTGCATTTGGCTGCACCATCCTGTTCTGACCTGCAGACTTGGGAGAGGGGAGAGCCTTGGCCTGGTGCTCCCCATGATGGGCTGAGCAATGGGATGTGCAGCCAGCACCAGCATCCAGGATCTGGAATGCCCTGCTCAGTCCTCAGGGATGCCATTTGTTCCTCTCTTCAGGCCTTGCTTCCCTCCTGCTTGTTTAAGTGTGGATAATCTCCCTGGTACAGTGGGTATTTGTTGTTGGACTTAGCCAAAGCTCTGGCAAAGCTCAGGGTGAAGGCAGGAGCAGCTGCTGAGTTGTTCCTGGGCTAGATTCACTCAGCCCCCCTGCCTTGTGCTCTTGTGCTCACTCACCTCTTTATTTTCCTTCCTCTCCCTTCACTGCCATTCCTTTGCTGTCTTTATTCCCTTTCCTTTTACCTTCTGTGTTCCTGGCACCTGCCACCCCGATTGTGGAGCCACAATGGGAAGTGCCCCTGCCCAAACACTGGGGACATTTGGTCCTGGGTGGGAGAGATGCAGCCACCAAAATGCAGGTTATTTTTTATTGCAGGCTTTTGATAGCCAACCTGGATGACTGTCAGCTAGGACTTTCTGCTCCTCCTTCCCTTCCTTTAGGTGAAGGGGACGAGTGAGGCTTTGGAGAATATTCTTGGCTTGCCTGGATGTTGTAGGGAGATGCTTGGAGCAATCCTGTGAAAGCACATGGCTTGTGTGAATCCTGCCCTCTGAGCCCTTCTCTGTGCAGGACCTGAGCAACACAGGCTGTGAGGGAATAGCTGCAGCAGGAGCCTTCTGGGATGGGGTGCTGCATATTCACACTGATATTCACACCCACTTTTCTCAGCTCTGCTCATGTGAACACATTAAATACAAACACAGGCGCCTTTCTAAGAGGTTTCAGCACCTCAGGCTTTTGCCAGCCATGCAGGTGAGTGAAAGCTTCCCTCCCTCCCCAGCTCTCCATAGGGACCAGCTCCTGCTGCCCACGCTAATTGGGGCTGTCATCAAAAGGAAGGAATTTCCAGGCGAGCAGAGTTCAGGCAGGGCTGGAGTGCACAGCTGCCCCTTCCCTTTTGTCCCCCTTCCCCTCCTGCCTTTCCTTTTACTTCCCTCCCCTCTGCTTCTTTTCTTTTCAGAAAGAAATGCTTTGTTTTGAGGCTGTGACTGCAAACGTGCTCCCCTGAGCAGGAGAGGTGTCTCCCAGACTCCAAGGGACTCTGGAGAGGCCAGGGCAGGGCTGTGCTGCTGGAGGGGACAGTGTGACACTGGTGTAGGGGAATGCTCCTCAGCATGGAGCATCTCCTCTCCACAGCCAGCCCTGCAGGAAAGGCTGCAATCCTGGTGCAATCCCCAGCTCCTCCAGGCTCTGCCTCAGCATAATCTGAGACATAAAAAAACCCTTCACATAATCCTTGATTCCTCATTTGAAGATGGTCTCTGGTGCTGTGCCCAAAACAGGGTGGGTTGTTTTAGTTTGGCCACTGCCACTGATCCCCAGAGGCATCAAACCTGTGCATTGATCATTTGTATCATTTTGGGAAGATTTTAGCACCAGGCTGGGCTTTGCTGGAGCCCTGGAGTGGCCAGGGCTGGTTATTCCTCTTTCAGACTCCCTTCTCAACACAGTCCAAATGGAAATATGTCCTCAGAGCATCCTCAGTTTTGGTAACACTCCTAACATTCCCTGCTTCTCCTTATTCCAGGGCTGTAGTGATTGTTGAGATGATGAGATTCTGTGTCCTGCCACAGAGCAGCCCCTTTCCAGACACCTGTGTCTTCAAGGTTTGTCTGGGATATAGGAAATATCCACTCCCTGATGGTCCTGAGGGGTTGAACTGGATAAAAACTCACCACAGATTTCAGATTTGGGGCTCCAACTCTACTGAGATACCTGCCACACCTTTTAGGTACCAAAGTAATTGGATTTATGGAGATTTTTGGAATGTACCACACAGTTCTGTCAGCACTAGCTCAGGTCTCCAGATCACACAGCTCCAGCTCTGCCCAGAGAGGAGTTGTTCCCTATTCCTAATGTCACCTGCCAGTTTGCCTCCCAGAGCTCCTGGGGACCAAGTGTGGTTTCCTGTGCATCCAGCCCAGCACAAAAGGTCGAGGGAGGAAGAGGAAGGAGGGGTGACAGATGGAGAGATGGCTCTGAGCTGGGAGAGAGCCAGCAATTCCTTATTGATCCACTCCAAAGGTGTTTGGATGCAGCTTTTGGCCGGGGGGCTCTGCTCCAGGGCAGGTGCTGAGTGAGCACTTGTACCAGGAAAATGGGATTTTCTTAGGGAGGAAGACAAGGGCAGATCCCACCCCAGCTTTGCTGTCTCTCAGGAGAAGGGAAGGGTTTTGCTCAGCCTGGTGCTGACAGGCTTGTTATTAACAGAGTGAGAGGGGGTGAGGGAAGCTTGGGCTCTCTCCCTGCCCCCAAGGCCAGGCTATGGTGAAGAAGCTCAGAGCTGTAAAGCTGAGCTTATTCTGGGCACTTAGCCCCTCAAATTTACTGCAAATTTACAGCAAATATGCACCAAATTTACTGAGGGCTGAACTGGGGCTAACTGGGACAGTGCTGCCCACCATTGGAAACCACCTCCCAATTCCACAGGGATGCACAGAGAGGCTTTTCCCAACCCAGGGCTGTTCCTTCCAGCTGGAAAAATTCATGGCTGGGGAGGTCAGGGAGCCAAATGCCACCAATGGGCTGCATAAAGGGCTGGCTGATTTTATGGCCAATAATAACATTTGTAGTTATACAAGCCATGCTAAAATAGGGCTAATCAATTCTCATGCTGCAGGTCAGCAGCTGATTGCTGCAGGGGTCAGCAAGGAATTATTTCCTTGCCATTTACAGCTTTATTTAATTGGCCAGATGCATTAAGAGCCTTTTAATTATTTTTTTCTCTTCTGTCCTCTGAAGCATATGGAATTAAGCACTTCCAGGGACAAGGCTCTGCACTGGTAGGGCACCACTGCCTTGTCTGGGAGGGCAGATCATGATCCCTTTTAAAGCTGGGATTTTGCTGGAAGTTATCAGGGTAGGTTTCATTCCAGGAGGGGATATTTCAGCAGTGCTTCCTGGTAACTCAGAGCAAAATTCATTTGGCTCTTCAAAGCCAATCCTGTGAGCAGGATCTGCTCTGAGCTCGAGTCCAGAGCAGGATGGGAATTTTCCACTCTGTGCTCATTACACAGGCATAGCAATTTCTGTAATTGTTGATTTTAGCTTCACTTTCAAAACCACAACAAAACCACTGGGAAAAATCCAAATTGAAGAGCTTTGTTTTGAGTTGAGTCGAATTCTTTGGTTTAAATGGAACCTGCACTCAGGAGCCAATGCAGCACTGGAAGGTTTCTGCCAGGGCTGGTTTTGGGGAAAAGCCTGGAGATGCTCAGTGCCCTGGCATGGACTGTCCTCTTTGCAGGGATTTGTCCAGAAGCATCATTCCCTTTCATCAGGAAAGAGGACAGATTCCATCCATTTCAGTGAAAAATGCCTTTTCCTCTTCAGAGAAAACCTGCAAAAGAATTTTTCATTTCAGCTGCTTTTTTCCAGGGAGGATTTTAAAAAATTAATTTTCTCATTTGATTAAAAAAAAAAAAAGACGAAAGAAAAAGGCAGCAAAATTGAGCTGCTTAAAATATTCTTTTCAAATTAGAAGCCCCAGTTGCTGTGTGGGACTTTCAGAGGAGCTGAAATTTGCCCTGGTTTGGATTGGAGCATCACAATCCTTGGAACAAATTTCTTCTCTATTGTTTTTTTGGTGTGTGTGTGTTTCTTTTTTTGTTTTTTATTTTACTGCGTGTTTTACAAATTTTAGGAATTGCTCACTTTCTGTCTGATTTTTGAGAGGGAAAGACAAAAGCTCTCCCCCACTCTGGCAGGAAGGCAATTCTATTTTAATTTTAGCCCTTGTTTTAACTGGACACATTTATTAGGAAGGAAAGCTCTGACAGAGAAGAGGCTGACACTGCCATGTGTGTCCAATCCTGCATTATTTACTGCAATATCCCTGATTTTTAGCCACTTTTCTCTTTCTGCCTTCTCGAGGCTCTCTGCATATGCAGAAGGATTGTCCCTCTCCTGCTCTCAAGATGAGCTTGATGGTGGGAAAGGCAACCTCACCCCTGTCCTCAAGCAAGCTCATGCTGGAGGTGCCTAATGAGGTGATTAGAATGATTAGGATAATGAGGCAGAGATGTGAGATCCTGTGTTATCCCACTGGGACTTTGGCCAAGGCACAGGAGACTGGAGGATGTAGCCAGGCAGGAAAGGGGAGGGTGGGAGCCCAGGCTGAGGAAGGAAGGTCTTACCTGGACCAGGGTTTGGGATTCTCTCCAGGCAGTGCCACCCTGTGCAGGTCACTGCTTTTGCTCTGGCTGCAGTGGAATAAACTCAGTTTATTCCTGCTCCTTCAAATCCTGCCCTGAGAGCAAGGACTGGGGTCTTGTGGGGAGTCAAACCCTTCCTGCAAGCTGGATTAGGTGAGGAGTCTGCATCTCAGATCTGCAACGTGGAAAAATCCATACCCAGGGATGGAAAGGTCCAAGGAACCCTGCACAAACTCCACACTGAGGGCAAAACTGATGGTAATGGCACTTTGTGTATCTCTGCCCAGGGTGTGACTTTGGCCAGGATGGAAAGGGCTGCAGGCAGCTCGGAGCAGCCAAGACTGAACAGGCAGGAGAGCATTCCAAGGGCTCTGTCCTGGCTGAAGGAAGGCAGGAGAGCATTCCAAGGGCTCTGTCCTGGCTGAAGGAAGGCAGGAGAGCATTCCAAGGGCACTGTCCTGGCTGAAGGCAGGAGAGCATTCCAAGGGCACTGTCCTGGCTGAAGGAAGGCAGGAGAGCATTCCAAGGGCTCTGTCCTGGCTGAAGGAAGGCAGGAGAGCATTCCAAGGGCTCTGTCCTGGCTGAAGGCAGGAGAGCATTCCAAGGGCACTGTCCTGGCTGAAGGCAGGAGAGCATTCCAAGGGCTCTGTCCTGGCTGAAGGAAGGCAGGAGAGCATTCCAAGGGCACTGTCCTGGCTGAAGGCAGGAGAGCATTCCAAGGGCTCTGTCCTGGCTGAAGGCAGGATCCCGCTGGGCTGCTCCTCTCCAGCGCCTCGCAGGGAGATGTGTCCTTCTGTCCCCACGTGTCCCTGCACTGCAGGACTCTCGGGCACTTATTGTCACCTCTGATCTCCGGGGGGGGCTGCTCCTTCCCCCCGTGCTCCCAGCAGGGCTTGGGTTTGGAAGCAGAATTCCTGGGAAGTGGTGGCACTCACAAGGTCGAGCTGTCACCCTGTGGCTGGCAGAGCTGCTGGGCTGTGTCCCCATCCACAGCAGTCACACCTCTCCTTTTTACCTCTTAAGAGGCAGCAATAAATTAACTGAAGATTATTAATTAGATTAATTGTACAACTTCTATGAATCGCCGCCTTCTAGATCCCGGTCTATAATCGTTTGCCTTCCATGACCAATTAGATGGGGCCAGTTAAGGTTTTATCCTTTTCCAATATCAAGAAATCATTATTTTCATTGCTCAAACACAGACTGGGCAGAGTTGGGCTCACCTGCTACAACGTGGACTTACGAAAAATTCCGCAGGAAAATGGGTAATGAATTCCTCCAGTTGTGCTTTGCTGAGCACAAGGGGCTTTAGGGCTGTGTTCACTTGCTCTCTGGCCAAAATCTCCTGCAAAAAGCTTTGCTGAACCTGTGGGTGGGGGGATCTTGGCTGGGTTTCATCAGTACCCTCAGCTCTGCCCTGATTTTGAATTGAATATTCAAGTTACAGCTGAGTTCAGTAGTGCTGGCTGAATGGGGGGGACAGAGGGAGATTCAAACCTGTTCTCCCAGCTGGGAAAAAAAAAATCTGAAACTTTAAAAATGCAAGTCAGTTCTTCATTTTGATGCTGCATAACTGTCTGTGTGGATGGGAGAAGCAACAGGACTGTAATTGCAGGCACAATCTCTATTTCCTCTAATTGTTCCTGTAACTTGATTTACTTTGGAAATACTCAGTGGATGCTTTCCTTATTTACTGTCTCTCCTCACTGCTATCACTTTCCCTGCCTTGACTGATGAAGCACATTCCTAATTTCTCTCCATTTGGTGTGGACAGATCCAGTTGGGCTCAGCAGCAGCTTGTGCAGATAAGGAGCTTCTGGCAGAATGGTTAATATCAATCTAGAACTGAATGAGTGATTTATGGGGGAGAGGCCGTGTGAAACCAAAGACACACCAGATGAATCTGGGATTTCAAGAGCACAGAGGAAAGCCTGAGCATGGTGCAGCTCTTCTGTAGATAGGAAAAGATGATGGGAGATGGGAGAAGCCAGTGGAGTGTGTCTTTCCTTGGTCTTTAGACCCTCAAGGTTCCAGTGAAATACCTGCAGGAGAATTCCCAGGTGGCTTAAGGGCTTCACTTGGCCATCCAGGCTTAACTAAGGTGGCATGCAGGGTATAACATTACCCCCAGCACCCCAATGGACACACACACACGTGGTTGATCCATACTTGTTGGGATGGCAGGGAATGCAGACTGATTTTTGTGGCATCCTGAGAGGATGCTGCTACCTGGCTCTCCTCAGCATCCCTTTTCCTGCCTTCCATGCTGTTGGTTTTCTGCACACCTCAGGATCTTTAGGACTGGAGTTGCTCCTCCTGCTTCTGGAGGTGGGCACAAAGCCTTTCTGGCTTTCCACTCAGGTGTGTTCCTTGCTCAGCTGGTTCCTCTCTTCTTTCCCACCTATTTTCTTAGGATTTCCCATGGAGCTTGGACACCTGGGCTCAGCTGCAGCTCAGAGCTCCTGTCCTCCCTCACCCACATGTGCTGAGGAGGAAAGGAGGCTGGAACAGCTGCTTTAATTTCCTCAGGTCTCCTTTCAGCTGCTGCCTCACAGCTCCAAGGGCTCCCACCTCAATCCAAACTAACCAGTTTTTGGCCACAGCTCCAGATCTATTCCGGATCTTACTTCCCATGTGCTCTGTGTAATGTTTTGTCTCTGGACAATTTTTCCTTTTAATTTTGCCGTGAAAATTACCTAAGCTGGCTGAAAGAAGTGTTTCAGAGCTGACTTGCTGATTGCAAGCCAGAGCTGAGGGCTGCCTTATAGAGATGTTTTCCTGGGGAATAATCAGCCCGAAGCTGGTCTCGGAGGAGGGTCGCAGATGAGAGCTATCAACGGAGAGGTTTATGGAACACAAGGCTTACTCTTCAATTTCAATGCAGATAAAATCTGCCAAGTGAAGTGGATCCTTCCCTTGTCACTTCTGCAGAGAGAGGTTTTATTAACACCAATTGCATGGAAACAGGGGGCGGCCACGGTGCCCCCATGGAGATAAAAAGACATTAATGCACTTAGGCTGTGACAGCAGAGAGCAGCTGGGTTTGGTTTATGTTCCTCTGGACTCCAGGGGGACTTCTGCAGGAGCAGGGAGGGACTTTGGGGCCGAGTTCAAAGGCTGATCCCTCCAGCAGAAATATGGGTGGAAAGGCTGGGAAGGAGCAGGAGCAGCCTGGGATGCAGAGTGTGGGTGGCAAGGTCTCGAGTGGCCCCAGCTCTGTGGCAGTGTGGGTAAGGTGTAAGACCTCAGGATGGCTGGAAATGAGATGCTGAGCCTGAGGATGGACAGGTGATCACGGGAAAATCCTGCCTGGATGCCGTGCTGGCTGGGTGCTGGCATCCCAAAGCCTTGGGAGCATGTGTGGGGCTGTTCCTACTGCTCACCCACCAGAGCTCCAGTCACGGTCAGGGGCTCTGTGTCCTGGTTGTGCTGGTTTTCCACACTGGTTTCTTCTTCCCAACAGAGTCATTGTCACTGTCTCATGTTACTGTTGGACCTGGAGCTGAGCTTTAGCCTGACCCACACAGTGGATATGGGAAACTTTGGGAAAGGATTGTCCTTGCTGTGGGACATACACCTGCATCCTGCACCCATCGTTGATTCTCTTACAGGATCCCTGAGCAGGAGAAGGGCTGTGGCCCATTTCCAGCCCTGTGCCCTGGTGTGGTTTTGTTGAGGCTTCCCATTGCCAGCTCAATCCCAAAATCCCCTCATTCCATGGGCCAGGGTTGTTGGAAAGGGTAGGATTTTAAAGCCCCACTGCATGTACTGCTCCCCCCTGGCACAGCTGACTCCGGGGATGGATGGATGGATGGATGGACCTCCAAGTCCTGGGCAGGAATTGCACAGCACCCTCTGACTGGCTGCCCAATCCATCAGCACATCTCCTCCAATCAAATAGACTTTTCTGATGAGCCTGCAGCCAGTTCCCTGCATTTTGGAGCTCCTGGATCCTGCTGATGGGGGTGGGAGCCGCTGCTGGAAGAGCTTTCTCCTTCTTGGTCATCTCATTTGGAGCTTTCCAATAAATAGGCTGTTCGACATTTTTTGATATAAAGGTCAAGATCGTCTGGTAGACTCGAGGGTTTTAAGATAAGTGGAGGAAATGGCATGGGTAGGCTGATTTGATAATGATCCTAATCCTGTGTCTGATCTCTGATAATGATGGTAACCCCATCAATGTGTGCTCATATCACTGCAAATGGGGCTCAGATAATTTTTGGCAGAACTGATGCCTCTTAGCACAGAGTGGCTTTGCTGGAGGCTTTAACTTGTGCAAGAGCTGCCACACAGAATGCAGAAAAGAAAGCTTAAATTGTTTTTAGGGAAAAAATCAATCAGAGCAAGTATTTTTGGCTAAAGGTCTCAGTCTCCTGAGTCAGCTTTCCCAAAGCTGTTGGTGTTTGCTGATGAATTATTGTGGTGATGAGCATGCAGCTGATACACCAGCCAAAGTGCAGTTATGGGTGGAGACTCATTTCAGAAAACACCTTTAAATTCCACAAATCCTTTTATTCAGGCAGACCAGGACAAGGACTGCTCTTTTTTTTTAGTGCTACTGAAGGAGCTGTGAGGTTGGGGAAGCTCTGTGCTTTGGGAAGGGTGAGAAGTGGTTTAGCACAGGGATTCCTTCCATCCTTCCAGGCTGTGGGAAACAGATACTGAAGCATCTTTCATGCTGTACATGTTGGAGATGTTTTCTGGCCTTTGAGTGTGTTTTTAGAAGTGCTGAAGGGAGAGCAGAAGGAAGTTTAGGAGAAAGTTCTGCCTCTGTAGACCCTGGCAGTGCTGTGTCAGTGATCTGTTGCACACGACACACACAGGGCTGATGTCCAGAGTTAAACACAGACCCACAGTATACTTGGAATTCCTTGGAGGACTCTCACAGCAGAGCTCTGCAGCATCCAAGGATGTCTGGGAAGATCAGAGCTGCCAGGACCTGGTTTCCAGTGTGCCCTTTTGCTTTGCTGTCTCTTGTGAATGCTACTTTAAGTTTTCCCAAGTTAGGGACATGCTAATTCCATGGCTGTCTTTTCCTAAAGGATGGTCCTCTTTTCCTAAAGGACTCCAATGCCTGGATTACATTTTGCTCCCAAATTTCTGGTTTCTAATCTGATATATGGCACCAATTCTCAGGGAGCCACAGGTAACTTGCCTTTCTCTTGTCCCCTTGAAGTGCCCGGTTGTTTTTTGACTCCAGAGCTCTCTGTGTGGCATTCTCCTAACAATGCTCATGTGGGGCTGCTTTCCCCTCAGCACAATTTGTCTTTGGGGGTTGTCACACTCCTCCCACGGTCCCCCAGCCTTTTTCTCTTTGGCCTCTGATGTCTGGCAGGGCTGTGCTGAGAGCTGATTTCCATCTCTCCTCAGGTGGATCCCTTACTGCTCTGTAACTGGCTCCAGCCGATATTGGATTCCTTTGATAAGGTGCCAAAGTGACACACTGATCCCTGAGCCAAAGCACTGAGTAAATGCTTTTCCCATCTCCCACCATGGTAGACTCCCAAATCCCTGTAGAAGCAACTTCTTTCTATTACTCAGATGTTTGCTAGAAGGAATTATCTGCCCTAGCAGGAGATAGTTTGTGTTCTCTATTTGTTAGGCTCCTGCTATCGCTCGCTCCTGGTAGAGAGAGGCATAAAACTCCTTCCAGGTGACATTTGCAGAAAAAAATCAATTGTTTATCAACATCCTGGCAATCAATAAATGCAGTGATAGGTGCAACTGTCTCTATTGGAGCTGAACCTTGATTGCTAAGAGGCAGATCTGCTGCTAAATCCACCCAAGCCTGAAGCTGGGCTGGAGCAAGTCTGGAGCCAGATCCTTGGAGAGTTTCCTGGCGCTGTGCTGAGCCCTTCCCCTCCCTGGGATGCTGGTGCTGGTTGCTCTTGTGCTCATTCTCTGTGGACTGTGCTGCTGGAGAGAGCTCTGGGGCTGTTCATACTGTCTTAGGTTGCAATACAGGATGTGACCAGAAGTGTGTACTTTATCACCATCTGTTGGAATCAGCTGGGGCAGTGTTCCTTATCTCTGGGGGAGATATCCTCTGTCAATGGGGCATCTGTTAAAACCAGCTGGGGCAGTGTTCTTTATCTTTTCCACAACCCATCCTTCCTCCAGGAGATATCTCCTGTTAATGGGCCATGGAGTCCCACTGCATGGCTGATAAAATTCCATCATCCCATTGGGAGATGCTCCACCCAGGGGAGGAGCCAAGCATTTCCTACCTAGATAAAATCTGAGCTTTGGAACATCAGAGCAGCCTTTTTCCACTGGATTCCAGAGGGAAACCAGACCCTTCTACACNATGAGGATTTGGTGGATCACTATGGCACCGAGGCACTTTTACAGGACGAGGACTGTTTCGATGAACAGCTGCAAACATAAAAACAGATCACATTTATTACTCAGATGTCAGAAAAACTCTCTTAAGGGCCATTTCAAGATACAAAATTAAAATTAATTCCTATTCCCATATATTTACCTGAGAGCCCCTCAATATCAAAATTATAATAATTTGGAGGGAGGGGGTTTACATTCTCCATTTTAAAGAAAGAGGCTCCTGCCTTTCTTGGCAGACACCTGTCTTTCAAACCAAGACACGTACACACGTGGTCCCTCAGCCCCATGGAGGGGCTGCTCTCTGCGTGTTTCTACACCAAGTTTCACTGAAGAGATGAACCACAGCACAAAGTGCTCATTCTGAGGAATTCATCACTATTTTGAAGACTTGTCTGTCCATCTTCACTAAGCCTTTTGCTGAAGAATCCTCTATTATATTTTGTTCCAGATTCTCTTGGGTTCTGGTGGACCAGACGGGCCTGGAGGAAGATCTCTCACAGGGTTTGGGTGTTCCTGCTGTGACTGGTGATAAACTGGCTTTCAGCTGCCTGGAGCATCCTGGTCTAGTGGAAGGTGCCTCCTGCCCTTGGGAGTTGGATGATGTTTAAGGACCTTTCCAATGCAAGCCTTTCCATGATTTTGGGATGAGCATCTCCAGACATCCATCTCCTCCCTTCTGTGCTACCCCTGCCCAGCTGGTTCCTTTCCCTGGGACACCTGCAGCCTTTCCCTCTTGCTTGAAGTTGTTACTTGATGTTTAATTAAACAAGACAACTTAAAGATGTCCCTCCCTATCTGCAGAGCATTCCTGAGCCTGAGCTTTCCCAGAGTCAGGGAGCTCCAGGAGTGTTTGGATGCTCTCTGGGATGGGATGGGATGGGATTGTTGGGGTGTCAGTGCAGGATCAGGAGTGAGGGCTGGATAATGCCTCTGGGTCCCTTCTAACTCAGGAGATGGGTTCTATGATCCAGTTTTGAGGTGTCCAGGTGGCCAAGGTATCCCTTCACAAAGAAATATGGATAGGAATGGAAGAGTTAACATCAGCAGCTCCCAGACACACTGGAGAGTTACATCATGTTGCTGTGGAAACTAACTTTGTGAAAGCACAGTGATGTATGGGAAAGCTTTGGGTCAGCGGGTAATAAATTCTGTTTAAAAAGTGATTTTTTCCCCATCTGCTGATGTAAACATCATTAAGAGAAATGACGGCTGAGAGATGGATTTCTTTTTATATCAATTTTCAGACAAAGAAAATAATTTTTTTTTTATAATAAAAAAGTTGCTGGAAATCAGAGAGTGCTATAAATAATGAAATAAAGAAAAAGCACCGGTGATGGAACAGAAATTTTCCCTGGTGATTGGTTTACAGCTCTCTGTGATTTAATGGGAACTTGCAGTTGCCTGTGGGAAGCTGCAGCACAGCCCTGGATGGGCTCTGCAAGATGACACTTTGCAAATTGTGCCATGAATCCCCAACTTTGAGGGCTTCCAGGAGCACCCTTGTCCTGGAAGTCCCCTCTCATCTGCATTTCCCTGCTGCCACTGAGGGGTGAGTTTCCAACCTGCCATGTTGTCATTTGGATTCTGGTGAAGGTGTGGGGTTTTTTGGTTTATTTTCCACCCTGTGGGGTGCAGGAGGGTCGGAGGTGGGGCAGCAGAAGTATCTCAGTTTACCCAAAGCAGTGTGACAGTCCCAGCCAGCAGCAAGGGGGCCACTGGGAATGCAGACAAGGGTGTCACCGTGATGAATGGGGTAATTAATAAGCAATTAATGTGCTTCAGAGCATGGCTCCAGCTTTTCTCCCAGCCAGGCACTCAGCACTGATCTGCTTTCTCTGGTGATCCGGGCTCAGAGCAGCTTGGAATGATGGACCTGGTGTTTCCAGATCTCTCCTTGGTACCACCAGGATGCACTGGCACAGCAGGGAGTCTGTTTTAGAGGGAAGGAAATTCCAGGGTAGGCTTTTCAATAATTGATGGGATTTCAAAGGATTCTGTGGATTGTCCTTGAAATGAGTGCTCTGAAATGTCCTCCTTTGGCAGCTTCTCCATTCCCATCCCAAACTCCCTGAAAGCTGGCCCATGTGCAAATACTGCACCTGGCATCACAAATTCACGTTTCCCTGGCCTGCAGCATTGTTCCCAGCTTATCCTTCTGCCTCTTTCCTCTCCTGCCTCAGTCTGTATTTTTCCATGCCCTCCAGCATTCCCTGTTAGCCCCATTGTCCATCTCTCCTGGGTGGGTTCTCTCAGTTACATCAGAGTCCACCAAGATGTTGTACTGATGTCTAGACCTGAGCAAGAAGTGCATTTCCCACTTAGGGAAAAAATTATGGAGTTTAATTTAAATGTATTTTTTGTCCTGACATGTCCCTGTGAAACCATTAAAAATTGTTTACATATTTTGAGTTGATTTTGGCATTTAAAGCAATTGGATTATAAGAGAAACTTCTAAGTGAAAAGATGTTTTAGAATTAATATCAAAGTATTCCATGCCCTCAAAATAATGAAACATGATGTTTTGATGTTGTCAAAACACTCGGATAATTTTTTGTTTAGAAACAAGAATGTGTTGGCATTGACATGCCCAGGTGAGTTGTTCCTTTTGCAGGAAATCAACGTTCTGATGGAAAATCCCAAGGGAGCCCAGGTAAGAGCAGCCAAACCTTGCTCATTTGTGTAATAACATCCCTTTCACTCCTCAGCCTCAGGGCTTGTGCTCTAAGAGCAGTCCCAGGGGCTGGTAATTAATTGGCGTAGCTAATTCAAGGATGGAGAGGGAATATGACAGCAAAACAGGGATTATCTGCAATGTTTGTGAGGGAGGGAGTAGCCATGGGTTGCTGAAGATCCCAAGTAGCTTAGAGGACATCATTGTTCTAATGAAGTGTAATAAAAATAAATGAATGTGGTAAAAATGCTGAACAGGTCAAGAGGAGGCAGAAGGTTCCACAGCTCGGACACGGTGGAAGTAATTTTGCATTTTGTCATAGACTGATGGAAACATGAGAGAAATCAAACCTTAAAAAAGCAAAGGGGAGGAAAAGAGAGATGTGAGATTGCAAGGGACCTCATCCCTGACAGCACACCCGTGTGTGTCACTGGAGCTCGGTGATTTGGGATGGGAGGGGTTTGGGGTGTCCCTGCTTATGGAGGGGTCCCTGTTCATGAAGGTGTCTCTGTTCATGAAGGTATCCCTGTTCATGAAGGTGTCCCTGTTTATGAAGGTGTCTCTGTTCATGAAGGTGTCTCTGGGGAGCTGCCTGGGCTGCTGTGCTCCCACAGCTGATCCTCAGCATTCCCACCCCTCCACGGAGAGAATCTGCCTCAGCAAAATGCTGTGCTGAACTGGCTGCAGGTTGGGCACAGCCCTGAATGTGGAGGTGACTCAGGACCGTGGTGCTGCCCTTGCACCACTCTGGAGGCTCAGGCAGGTCACCATGTACTGCTCCTCCAGTGTTTGTGCCAGCTGTGCTCCTTGATGGCAGCAAACTCATGGTTTCCTTCCCAGACCATGGGGAAAAATCTCCAGCATCCCCTCAGCTGGGAGCAGAGCTTTTCCTGAAGAGCCCTGAGCAGAAGGACCTGTGGGTGTGGGGATGAGGAGCTGGGTGTGACCCCACTGTGCTCACTGGGACCAGCAGCCCTTGTGCCCTGGGCTGATCCCCAGCGTGGGCAGCAGGAAAGGGATTGGGATTCTGCCCCACTCAGGTGAGACCCCACCTGCAGAGCTGCCCCAGCCCTGCAATGCAAAGCACCAGAAGGATTTTGGAGCTGCTGGAGAGAGTCCAGAGGAGGCCACAGAGATGCTCCAAGAGTTGGACTCCTCTGCTCTGGAGCCAGCTTGGGAGAGATGGAGGTGTTCACCTGGAGAAGACTCCAGAGAGACATCACAGCTCCTTCCAATCCATAAAGGGGCTCCAGGAGAGCTGGAGAGGGACTATGGACAACATATGGAGTGACAGGATAAGGCGAAATGGCTTCAAACTGAAAGAGGGAAAATTTATCTTAGATATACATAAGAAATTCTTCCCTGTGAGGGTGGGGAGGCACAGAGAAGCTGTGGCTGCTCTGGGGCCCCTGGAAGTGTCCAAGGCCAGGCTGGACAGGGCTTGGAGCAATCTGAGATAGTGGAAGGTGTCCCTGCCCATGGCAGAGGGTGGAATGAGATGGGCTTTAAGGTCCCCCCCCAACCCAAACACTTCTGGGATCCTGTGATTGATTCTGTAATTCTCTGGTTCATTCCATGAACCCTACCTGAGCTCCTGCTTCCTGAGTGAGATTTCCTCTGCTTTGGAGGGGTCAAGATTTCAAGTCAAGGCCCCCAATTATTTTTCCTCTGTTTTGCCCACCCAGCAGAATTCCAGGCTGGGGAAATTGTTGGAGCTGTGGTTTTAACATGACAGCAGTGACGAGAGGGCGAATGATGTTTCTGTCAGTGCACTGAAGGCCATTGTGCACTATTGATTTTTGTATTTGTTTGGTTTTTGTTGGTGTTTTTTGTAGCAGAACAGTCCATTCAAAGCAGTGTAAAACACTGCATTAAATATTAATGCTTTCCCCCACTTCTTTCCTCTGTGGACACATCTCCTTCTGTTTTCCCAGGTCCCCATCCTGCTGGACAGCTGGAGGATGTTCCCACCAAATGATCAGCAGGTCGAGGATGCTGCATAAAACACTCAGCAGTGCCCCTTTAATGTGGAAGCAACTTGACTTTTATTGCCAGTGCTGAAAGCATCTACAAATGTAGATTTAGCATCAGCCTCCAGGCTTAAGATACAGCTGTTATATTTTCCTTTCTTCCTTTAATTTTTTTCCCCTCTCCTTTGCACTAATGTAATTCTTATTTAGGAACTACAGCCATCTGTGGCTGCTAGGGATGGCACTGTTAAATTTGCTGTTGCTTTCTTTCCCCTGGTTTGATGAGGCTCTCAGTGCACAGAGAATTCCCCAGGACAGCACAGACTTGCTTTGACTGCTTTTTTTTTTGAAACATATCCCAAAGACATTGTTCACAGGGCTCTGTCTGTGCTGGGAAAAGGTGGTCAGCTGGAGAGCTGAGATCCTGCCTTGTCGTGGGTTAATGAGGTGAGATTATGAAGCACCAGGCAGCAAAAGAAGTTGATGAAATTAGAGGGGATGGCAAATAAAAAGGGAGGGAAGGAGGAAGGGCTGGGAGCAGAGCTCTTCCTGTGCCTCACAGCAGGCTGATGGTGAGATGATTCCCGTGGGGATTGGGGCACTTGCAGCACTCAAGGGAATGTTTGATTGTTTTTCCAGTGAAATGCTCTGCCTCAGCAGATGGACAGGGATCTATCCCGAGTGGGCATCTGGAGATGGGCACAGCCCTGCTGCAGCCCAGCACAGCAGGATGGGTGTGTGGTGCTGCCAGCAGGGACTTGGCTCTTTGTGTCAGGAGAGGCAAAGTCGGCTTCTGCTGAGCTGCCTCTAAATGCCTTGTGCTCACCCTTGTGAGGAAAGGTAAATCTTAAAAATTGCTATAAAGAGAAAGGAAAATATCTCTCCTTTGGGCAAAGCCCTGTACAGAGAGCTGCACTAGATGTCCTACAAGTGATTTACCTTTTAATCTCCCTCCCTTTGATTTTGTTTAGTGTTCTTTCTGTCACCTGCTCCTTTAAATTGTCCTCTGTGGGAACCACAGCTCCTCTTTGCACTCTGGAGCCTCTTCACTGTGGATTGCCCTTTTCATGGGAAGGTTAATAACGAGTTTATCTGAAATTACTCTTGCATCTTATGGAAAACCAGAGGACCCACAGTGGGGACGTGCTGCTTTTTGGTCTATAGGGCCTGAGATGGGTTGTGTTTGACCAGAAATCCTTTGGCTGCACCTCCTTGGGTACCCAGGCCCATTCCTTGCCCCTGTCCATACTTGTCCTGCAAGGCAGCCTGGCTCCAGGCTGTTTGAAATGGCTTTGCCACCTCCCAGCATGGGATGAGGTGTTGAAAATGGTGATGGTTTGTTCAAAGCCAGGGCAGGGACTGCTGCAGCCATGGAGGGGGGGAGCTGGTCGAGTTCCAGGTGTCAGGAAAGTCAGTTTATCTCTCTAGGCTGCCTGAAGGTCCCAGACTCACTGGAAGCTCCTGAGCTGTCCCCAGGACTGATGGCTCTCCACCCTTCAAATCCAGGCAGTCCAGAGCACAGGATCGTGTTCCAAACCCTGGGAATGTCCCAGGGCAGGCTGGGAGCCCTGAGCTGGAGGTGAGGATTGGTACCTGCACTGCTGAAGGCACAACCCCCATCTCTGAGAGCCTGGCACCACGGTCCTGCAGCTGTCAGCATGATGAATGGATGTTACGTTTTATTTCCTGCTTTATCAAATACTAATTATGTAGATGATAATTCTCAGCATCACGGTTCCTTTTGGCTCATTTGTTTTTCACTCTCCAGAGCAAGAATAGAGGGTTTTTCCTTCCCCCCCCACTCCCATTCTTGAAATTCTGCTTTAATTGCTTCTCTTTGGCTTTTGCTTAAGGTTTCCTGCTCCGAACAGGTCAGTGTATTGATCCTGCACTTTGATAAGGTCAGCAGAGATCAGCTGTGACATTTCCAGGAGATTTGCTCCTCCCCTAATGGGCTTAGTCATCAGAGAGTTTTCCAGGGGACAGGACAGGGGAGAGATTGATTTTCAACTCTTACATATGTTTATTTGGGCAGGCCTGGAAGGTTCTGAGTAGTGGGATCACTTGACAGACTAAAGGATGTGCTGTCCAGGTTATGAACTCTGCATCTGGTACCCACCAGCACCACTGAATGTCACAGAAACTCTGTGTGACCGGGTGAGGTGGCACCAGCTGGTCCCAAAGGGCACAGAGCAAGGTGACCCCCACTCCTGGCACACCCACAAACCCTGGCTGTGGTGGCTCCAGCCAAGCCCATCTCTGACCATTCAGAGGAAGGTGAGGAGATAACAAAAAGAACAAGCAAGCAACATCTGCCGGGAGAATGAGCCTGGGGGAGGAAAACAAATCAACCAATTCCTTCCTGAGGTCTTGGGGAGTGAGACTGGGCTGCAGCTTCATTGGGAGTGCAAGGCTGAGCAGCAGATTATCCAGAATTTCCTGTTCTTGTCCTGGCTGAGGGGACAAGGGAGGGAGCAGGGGCACGGAGGGATGCCCTGAGCCATCCAGCCCCTGCTCCTGTCTCCAGGAGCTGGATTAAAGCCTGGCTGTAAAGGAGTTATCTACTACAGCAGTGTCCGAGGAGGAGCATCCACACCCTCGTGGGGTCCTCCACTGTCCCTCCCTGCAGGGAAATTGTTCTGTATTTTGTGATTTATCTGACCTGAGCTTCCAGGCATTGAATCTCATCATCTTGCTGTCAAAATCCTGGGAAGTCCCCTGCAAGCCAGGATATTTCCATGTTGATGCCTAGACATTTTGGGATTTTTTTAAGCAACACTTTGGCAAACTGAGGAAGCTGACCTGAGTTCAGAATTTTTCCAGCTCTCAGCTGTGTGTATGGGATCCTTTTAAATGCTCTCCAAGGCCTCCCCTCCCTGTGTGGACACCCCACATCTCCTGGAAAAGCTCTAAAAACCCAGAGCTGTGCTATGCTCTGCACAAGGGCTCTCACAGCCTCTAAAATGCTGGAGGGGGTTGGTTTTTTTTTCATATAAAGTCATGCAAATGTGGGTGAAATAGGGGAAAATGGAGGGTAAGAGAAGAAGAAAATGCAAATGTCCAGTGAAAGGCTGGTTCCTGTCCCTGCTTGGATGAATATTCACTTACTCCAGGGACAGCATCTTTAGTCCTGCTGCAGTCTGTGCTTTCTGAGGTAATCTCTCACATTGGAAGTAGCTGTCATTTGCATTCCTGGTTCCCAGAGGTGTTATCTTGCACTGGCTTGCATCAGACTACATTTTTCCACAGTGATGTACCTCAGCAGTGAAGAGGGGGTGGGCAGCTTGTGGTCAAGTGACTGTGTCTGGCTGAGCAAAACACCTCGTGTGTTGTCACCCTTTCCAACCACGTGTGGTTGTTTATCCTCCTGAATCCCTGCTTGGCCACACGGATCAAGGGGCCCTCGATTGGGGTAGATCTTGTTGACACTTGATAGGAAAAGGTGAGAAAAATGTATTTAGTGGCTCAGTAAGGGGCCATGAATCCTGGCCCTGGTAGTGGGCTCATTTAACCCACACTGTGACCTGCCCTGTTCTCATCTTTACTTACTTGTGACCTCCCTTTCTGCTGTCTATAAACAGCAAAGAGAATCACTCCAGCAAATGGTGGATAAAATGCTGAATGATGTGGACAGAGAGCAGAGCACTGGCATTGATCTAAACTGGCTGGATGTCCCTCCACACTCTGAAACAAAAGCTTTTTTCTGGGTATTTTCAGGCTATGAAGTGAGGCCATAAAGTTTTCAGGATGTCCCAGGTAATGACAGAATGATTCAATCAGGCTCTCTTATCAGATTCTCTCTGTCCTGCTTGTCTTCTCCTTTCCCTTCTCCATCTCTAGAGGGCTGGATTGGCATTGCTCAGGTGGGCAGCTCAGCCTTTAGCAGAGTAAGCAGACTCCAGACTATGAGGTAACTTAAAAATTCAGCTGTTTAATGAAGTTTGTGGCCCCCAGATCCTTCCCTGTGCAGCCCTGCACAACCCAGGATTGTTACCACGTGTTTCTTGCCTATCCTGTGCACTCAGGACTCTTCTCCTTGGAGGATTTCCAAGGTGTCAGCCTCTGAAATGCTCCTGGCTCTGCTCTTGGGAGCACAAGAGAGACATGTGCCAACCTGGGCCTGCAGAGGGAGGCTGAGGGTGTCACTCATTACATTCACTTTAATTGGCTTTTCCCCACCTGGGCCTGAATTACCTCAAAGAACAGAAGAGTTTTTTGCTATTCTGGCTGTGGCCCCACTGTTGCCTGGAAAGGCTGACCTGGAACAGAGACCAGACAGAGCAAAAGGAATAAAATAGTTATTTATTGAAAGGATACACCTTGGGCAGTGCAAGAGCCTGGCCAGGGCTGCACCCAAATCAAATCCAAGATGGATCCTGGTCATGAGTCTTTACACTTTTATCAGTTTTGGTTCACCTACACATGGGGGTCAATTATCCAACCACAGCCCCAGGCTATGAAGTCTCAGCCCCTGGCTGGAGCTTTCCCTCACTGTTGTTTATGATTTTTGGGTACCAGTTGTCCTTGGTTCTCCAGCTGGAAAGGAATTGTTGTGTCTAACTACCCTGTGAAGACAAGTTACTAACACTTAATACGAAGTTTCAGAGTTACACATTAAACAGCAGAGATTCTGAAAAATATAAAAGCTAAAACCCAAGGCATCACCATCCCTCTCCCTGCAAATCCTGAGTAACCCAGCAGAGGTGGAGCAGAATGGAGCAGATCTCCTGCAATCAGGGATGTCACCAGAGCCTGCAGCTGCATTAGGTCCTGTGCCATACTCAGGTTAATCTTTTTGAACATTGTTTCCAGGAAAGAAGTGACAGCTCCAGACATATTTAAGTAAGTTCAAAGACTGGAGATGAATTCCTTAGGCTTGGAGTGGATGGAGAAGGACAGTAGGATCCTCAGAAGTGGATTTGAGATGTAGGGTTGTTTCTGTTTCTGTCCTGGGGTATTGTGTGGGTTAGGGCAATCACAGGGCTCCCAGCATGCAGAGGTTGATCACCTTGGTGTCACCCTCTGTGTGGGCTGTGAGGGCACCCTGGGCCCCTCAAGGACCTTCCCTGTGCTCCTGGATGCTGTGGCATGGCATGAGCTGGTTGGAGGTGGACTTGCAAAGTGCAGGATGGGGTTTGGAAAGCTTTGGGACACTGGTTTGCCATGTGTGTCTTGGGGCTGGGTGTCAGCAGGGCTACTCACATCCCCCTGCCAAAAACCATCTGCAGGCAGCTGGGATCTGCCTCTTTTCCCATTCTTTTCTCCAACCCTACTGCTCCTGTTCATCTCCTTCACTGCACAAACCCCCTCTGGGTTTGTGTCCTTCAAACCCTCCCCATTAAACACTTAGTCATCACTTAGCTAAACTACTATATACAAATATAGCTCTTTTGATCTTCCTACGTGAATCAATACCTGCTGTCCTTTCATCTTTGTTGGGGCTTTCTCTGAGCTCTCTCCAATTTACTGTCTTTAAAATGGAGTTGTCTTTCCAGCCTGATTCTCCCCAGTTTTCAAATTTCCTGAAGCCCCCACACCTGCAGGAAATCCTGGTGGCTCCCTGCCACCTCTGCTGCTTTCAAGTGGTAAAAGTGCATTATACAGAGCATCTCTGGTCCCCTTGGATTGCTGTGGATCTTCCTGAGCTTGTTCTGGAAGTGAAGAAGCCCAAGCTCATGGTCCCAAGGAACTGGGAAAGGCACAAGCCAGTCTCAACTCTCTGTGCCATTCTGGGCTGAAGGAAAGTTGTCCCACTTGGGTTATGGGAAGGAATTCCTGCAGTCATTGGTGGCTGCAGAGATGAGCCCAACGTTGTCTGTAACAATACAGCAAATGCCCAGAGCAGCTGTGGCTGCCCCACTTCCCCTGGAAGTGTCCAAGGCCAGGCTGGACAGGGCTTGGAGCAAGCTGAGATAGCAGAAGGTGTTCCTGCACATGGCAGGGGGTGGAATGGGATGAACTTTAAGGTCCCTTCCAGCCCAAACCACTCTGGGATTCTGTGAAATATGGGACATAGAGACAAAGAAGCCCAGGATGAAGGAAGGGAAATGAACTGCAAGTAGCAGCTATTTACCCCTTCAAAGCAGGGAATGTGGCCATCCCTTCCTGAGCTAACCCTGCCTGGCTGCCCCTGGGGCTCTGATGGAAGGTTTCAGCCAGGCTTCACGGGAAGCCAGACCTGGGACACGGATCCAAAGCACACATGGAACAGTGGCATTGTCATTCCTGTGGCAGGGAAGGATTGGCTGCCTGGCTGGAGCCGTGGGAGCAGCAGGAGTGTCCTGCTGAGGTATGGCAGGAGGTGATCCTGGGCCCTGATTTAGTGCAGGTGTCACAGCCTGAGCCTGGCTCACACTTCATCCCAAGTGTTTGGTCTGTTGATTATGTTACAGTTGGTAAATAAAACTGTCAGGGAAATGGGCTGGAGCATGTGACCACGGCTTTAGGGCAAGAATTAAGTCTCTCTGTAGGATTTGAAGAGGCCATTGTGCAATTTCTTCCCCTCTCCTTAAATGCAGATACTCTGGGACCATTCCACCTCTGGACTGGGAACGCTGGGAAAGTCATTAAAGGCATTACAGTAAAAAGCCTTCTCCCTCCCCCCTTCAAATGAAAGGTTTATAATAGCAATAAACCCTTGATTTTAGCATCTCGTTATGGGTCAAATAAAAGCTGGTCAGGAGCAGGAGACAGAATCTCATCCCTCTGCTCATCCCCTCTGGATAAATGTAGTAGTGCTGCCATGGGCCATATAGCTTAATTAGCCACTCTTCTCTGCTGTTCCCTGGGAAAAATACTTTGCAAAGCCTAGGCAGGCTGTCCGTGTCATATTTCCCGTGTTCCTAGAGGTGTTAATGAATTCATTAATCACTTAATGGCAAGGAGGGTCTTTAGGGACCGGCATCACAATTTACTGCTCCCAGGAGGAAGAGACTCTGTCACTGATCTAAAGTTTCAGCTCCACTAATTTGTGCCAGCAGAGCCACCGAGCTCCTTTCTGCAGTCCTTGGAGTCCACACAGACCTCCCAGCTGGAGTGACAGGGAATTTGCTGGATGGGTTCTTGTGCTGAATGATGTCCTGGCTCTGGAGCATCCAGAGGCTGAGCAGGGAAAAGGAAACCTCTCCCCACCCTTGTGCTTGTGTTCTTTGCTTTTTTTTTTTCTTTTCCACTGGGACAGGCTTCCTGAAAAACCACTGGAAAGGCTACTCCATGCAATGGGCTTGGAAGTGCATCCTGAGCCTCAGAGGCTTCTTGCTGACTTACAGGAGATCCAAACTCTGGCAGCATGGCTGTGTAATGTGGCCTGGGAATGCAGGCTCTGCTGTGAAACGAGTCTGTGAATCTTTTCTAACTGAAGAGCGTCAGGGGGATGTATTTTGACTGAAACTGTCAGTTGAGATGTGAATTTGAGTGTTTGCATTTCTGTGCTGCAGAAAATGTTGATTATTTCAGTCTCTCGCCCTTGTTGCAGGAGAGCGGCGGATGCCAAAGTTCCCAACAAAACGGCTCCTTTGGCTTCTATCTGATCACACAGCAGAGCAGGCAGGGGAGGAGGTGAGCAGAGCCCTCCTCTCTGCTAATTCCCTTCCACCAGCCTGTCATCACTTTACAATTGCACCTTTTGGAAGGATTTTTTTCTCCCTGCTTTTCTGTTCTCTCGTTCAACTTCTGCTCTGATTTCTCTTTCCATCTTTCCTCTCAGTCTGTTGCCTTCCCAGACTGAGGGCCAAGGGAAGCAGTGGAAGTGTGTAAGACAAGGGCTAGCAGGGCCATGCATGGGGCTGTTCATGTGCAGGCGTTTTCTCCCCATCCCTGATTCCTCCTGGGATGCATTCCCTGCAATGGGGTTCTTTGTTCAATAGCTGTTGTGAGGATGTGTGAGATGAAACTGGGACAGAAGCTATGTGCTGGCCTGGGAGAGGAGAAAGGAGGGAGAGAAAGCAGGAACACAAACCCACTTGATTGGAGCAAACACAAAGGGAGGCAATTTCAATAAATGCCAGATGGTCCAAGTGAACCCGAGCCATGGAGAGCCCTCCATGTCCAACTGTTTGCTTTGGCAGGGAGCCTTCAGCTTTCAAATGAGAGCCTCCCAGGCACCCTCTTCTTTTCCTTGGCTTCCCTCAACCCCTTTGCTCATCCTGGACTCCTCCTCCTCCTGCCTTTGATATCTTTCCCTGCCTCCCATCTCCTGCTGCTGTCTGTGGCTCACGTTGCCCCTTGGATGCTGATGTATGGAAGAGCAAAGGTGTTCCCTGTGTGCGTGGGGATCCAGCCTCATTCCAGCCTCATTCCAGCCTCATTCCAGCCTCACTCCAGCACCACGAGCTGGCCCTGTCCAATAGCAGGTCTGTGGAATGTGGGATCTGGACACATGCATCCTGCTGGGATAGTGGAATGGCATCTGCACACATGGAGGGAAAACCACTCCCAACACAACCCTTGGGTGCCCCATTTTTGGGGTTGAATGAAGGAACGTTGTTGATCTTGGGGGTCTTTTCCAACCTTAATGATTCCACGAGCATGAACTTCTGCCTTCCCTCTTCAGGAGCCTGGGTTGGCCTGTGTTGTTTTGTTTTGGCCAGAATTCCTGCAGGATCTTTGCAAGCAGAGGACCCAGCACACAGGGTGGTTCAACTTCAGCATCACCACCAGAGATGTTGCTCCAGACACTCCAACATCCCAGGAGGGTCCTGGAACACCACAGGAGGAGAGATCCAGCTACCAAGGGGCTCTTTTGTTCTTGCTCTACATTAAAAACATTTATTTTTCCAAGTTGCCTTCTGCACATTGTACAGTAATTGTGAGTGGTGTTTGTCATGTCATCTCCACAGTTCCTAACAGGAATGCCATCATTATCCCAGTCATTAGCAGAATGTCCAGAGTCCAGAGCTGCTGGGGCTGCTTTTGTGCTCTCCAACCTCCCACATTCCATCTTTCCTACATACTGTTGGGATATTAGGGTTGAACCTGAGGGGGAGAAGGAGGAACAGAGACAACGAAGAGGAGAATTGATGGGAGGCATGCTGGTGCCAGGATGAGACTGCTGTGCTCAGGGATGCTGCTCATGGAATAGCAGTAGAAATTAGAGGAAAAACCCCGTTTCCCCACGTGTTTGGGGTGTCTTTGCTCTGTTCCTGGCAGCACAGTCCAAGACCTCTCCCTTCAATCCATCTGGCTGGGACCTGAGGAGGTGCTTTTGCTCTGATGCTGAGGATCCATGGAGGAAGAGGAAAGGCTGGAGTTCAGCTGGCAGCTCTCAGCTACTGGGAGCCCAGTGATGAGACCTGGTGGGAAGCAGGTGGCAGAAATTCTGGATCCACTGGGTCTCTCCCATTCCCTGCATGGTGGTGCCCACCTCAGCAGAAATCCTGGAACCACCAGATGTCCCTTGATAAACAAAAGACAGATAGGTAGGTTATGTTTTTCTGTAAAAATATTTTTGATGTGCCTTCTCTCCCAACATTTGGCAACACTGAAGCCTTTGGAAATTCATTCAGATTTCCCTCATTTCAGGGGTGGGATGTGGGAAGGAGATTGTACTCTCCCAAATATCCTGCTTTACCTCAATGCCCTCTGTTCAGCTTTCCTAAGGAAAACATTGACCTTCCTATTTCCAATCCCCCAACCACTTCTCTGGAAATCTCACCAGTCTTGACAGACTCAGGGAACAAATAAAGAATTTTACTTAAGGTGTGTATTAGGTTTCATCCAAACACAAATTGTTGTTTTCCTCTTTTTAAGAAAAAGGAAATAAAAGAAAATAATTTCTTTATTTTCCTATTTTCCTTCTGCTTTTGGAAACCTTGGGGAAACCAGAACTCTCTAGATCCCTAGGAGATTCCAGAGGGAAGGATTTACTGGCTTGGAATATAAAAGAACATACACAAACCAGAAAAAAGCTTTGTTTGGTTTTTTTTTCCCCAAAAAATTGGGGTTTTGCATCACAGTGCAAAAATTGTCCCATTCTCCCAAGGTCTGGCTTCTCAGTATTTAAAACCAATTTGCATCTTTGCAGGACTACCACGTTCCTGGTACTTTTAACTACAGAGTCACATTGATTGTCCTTGTTTCTTATAGGAAGCTGGGAAAAAATTATTTATGGGCACATTTTCCTCCTTTCTAAATGCAAATTATTAATTCAAGTGAAGAAGTATAATTGTTTCCTGGTATTAGGTATTTTTAGGTGTGCTTATATCTGAATGCTAGCGAGGAGGCCTTTTTCCATTACCCTTTGGAAAGAAAAACAAATTTCAATGGGATTGTATTTGTTGAATACTGATTAAAGGAACTGAACAGAATTTCAAGTTTCCATGGGAAATAAGGTATCAAATGTGACTTGGTGAGTGAAACTATTGCCTGAGTCTTAGAAGTTTATTATCAGATTAAATCCTAGCTATGATAAAAGACAATTTGTAATGCAGATGATGGAATAATGTTCTTTATCAGGAAAAAGGAATTTCTTGTGTTCTCCCAAACCTGGAATACAGCAGGAGCAGTTACAGACACAGAGAATGAATGACCCAAATCAGCTACAAAAAAGTCATCTGTGTATATCCAATTACCCCAAAATGTGAGCTTTAAAATTATTAAGGGTTGTCTTTCCTTTTTGAGCAAAGTCAAAAGAAAAGGTGATTTCTGTGGAAGTCACATTTTCCCTGGAGCTGATACTGCAGACACAAAATCAGGTTGGTTTGGGTGATCCCACAGGCCAGATCCACAAATTCTTGGTCCAGCCCTTCAAGTTCATCAGGTTTGTGACGTTGTTCTCAGGAGCTGTGGTTGCCATCCAGCAAACCTGTCCTGCCCTGTCCCACCTGCCCTTGTGTGTGACCTAACGTGGGTTCTGACATCTCCCAGCTGGATTTTGGCTCCCTGGGTGCCATTAACTCCCACAGACACCACGGCCATGGGGCAGGACATCAGCAATTTCCTGGTGGCTGAAACTCCCCTTAGGGTGGTGACAATGGTGGGAGGTGGGGAAAAGAGGGAAGCTGTGAGTAATATCTGCAGTGCATCCATAGGAAGGAGGATTGGTTGGAGGGAAGGCAGCAAACTGCAGTGCAAACATCTGAGCCTCCAGAAAGCTCAAATTGATCTTTGGTGCAAGGAGTCCAACTCCTGAATTCAATAAACCCTTCTATAGATTATCAGATTTATCTTGGACTGGGGTGGGGTGAACTTGTGTCCCTGGCTGGACAACAGGCTGCTCCCAAGGCCACTGTCACTGCCCTCCTGAGAGAAAACACAATGAAAGGCTTGTGGGTTGAGATAAGGACAGGGAGAGATCATCACCAGTTGCCATCAGACTCGAGTTGAGGACATTAACTGAATTTATTACCCTTCAAATCAACCTCCAGTGCTCAAAAGGAGACCACTGAGGATTTTTGTCTGCATTTGTGGAGACCCTCCACTGCTATCCTGAATGTTCCCTGGCAGGCAAGACAGGGCCACAGCCCAGGAAAACCTGAGCAGACCCTCTGCAGGAGGCTGGACTTGGTGACTTCAGTGTCCTGTGCCCACCCAGGACAGAGACACTGCTGAGGAATGATGCTGAACTCAACAAGACAGAGATGGGACAAGGAGAGGGACTGAGGGCCTGGGAAGCTGGGAATTGCTGCTGCTCTTGTTTATGCTGAGTCTCTCTGTGGGGCTTGTTCTCCAGTTTGTCTCAGCACGATGAGAGGCCTTTAAGTGAGAGGCTGTGGTTTACAGAGTCAACAGATTTAAGCAGGCTACGAATATTAATTATTAATTACAGTTGGAGAGTGCTATCCATTAGATTGGTGAAGTAGTTAACAGCTCTGCCTCGTCCTCCCTGCAGACACGCTCTCACTGTCAGATTTCTCCCCCCGACCAAGACCCCAGCACTAGAATTAGGCCAGAAACTATTTTCCAGTCGAGTGGCTTTTAATGGGCTCTCCAGACGTGCTCTTTGCATCCTGTGAGTGACTGGATCCGTGGAGAGCAGAGTCACTGGGATTGATTCATTCTTTAAGCAGTATTAGGGGTTTAACTAAGTGGGGCTTGGTGCTGCTGGAGGTTGGGTCTGTTCTCCAGGAGCTTCCACTAATTACCCACAGCCCAGGGCAAGGGTCTGCTCTGGAGAAGCCCATTTGCAGGACTCCTGAGGGGAGCTGTTTTTCTGATGAGAAGCACTGTGCTGGTCTTTTCTGGGTCATCTCTTGTGGAGAAAGTGTCTTCCCAGGGGCTCAGAACGTTCCTGGGATCCCTCAGCTATGGCAGAATGAACCATGTAGTGTTCAGTGATGAACATGAAGGTTTGGAGATGGTGCCACATCCCAGCTCTCTGCAGATGCTCAGACGCTGTTTGAATGAGCAGCTTTTAAAGCCATTGAGGTACTGCTTTGCTGCTTCCCTCCTGGGATGTGACACAGCAGCACACCCTCCCTTAGGGACACCTTCTTGCCATCTGAAGTTTCCTTCACAGGAAGGAACTTGCCATGGGAGAGGGGTGCCACGAGGGAAGGACTTTGGGATGACATTGGGAAGTCTTTGGGTGGCTTTAAGTGTAATAGCTGAGGCTGGGCTGGTGCTGCCTTAGAGCAAGAGGGGAAAAGACACTCCAAAATTACAAACAAGCCCACAGAGAGCTCTGAATCTCCTCTGGTGGCCTCATCACATTCTACAGAGCTGTGTGAGGAGCTTGGACCTGCTTCCCAAGTCTCCCCCCTCCCTCCCTTCCTTCCTTCCTTTCCCTGTGATTCAGCTCAGAGCAGTGGCCACAGAGCTGGGGGCTGAGCAAAGCTCTGTGCTTGGGACCTAAGCAAAGGATGAGCCCTTGGGATAACCAAAGGGAGCCAAATTTGGGATAAGGGGCAGTCGTCCTCAGGAAGGGCAGCGCAGAGGAGGCTCCCTGTGCCAGAGGCAGGAATATTGTGATCCGTGAGGAGCTGACTTGTTTCCAAACACCTCGCACGCTTTGTTCCTGCACTGGATTAAACAGCCGGCAGAATTTAATTCCTCTGGGAAAAAACCCCAAACAAAACAGGCTCCCCTCCCCCCGAGCGCAGCCGTGCTGTAATTGGGCTGTGACAAACATCTCCCGGGCTGGCACGGGGGTGCTCGGAATTCTGGCGTGTCTTCTGTCTAGGCAGACAGTTTGGCAGGGAGAGTCACAGCTGGGTGATTCCAGCTCCCCCAAGCCGGGCCTTTTTTGAGGGAAAACGCTGACAGATCCGCAGGAATAGCGAGCAGGACTCTCATAATTTATTTTTAATGCCGCGCTGTCTCTAACTGCGCAATTTCCTCCAGGGTGTTTGCTTTGAGATCGCGGGATAATTACACCGCAGAAACCAGGCTAATTACAGTTAACAGCCTGAAAAAGCGAGGGCCCCCATTTCCCACCCCCTCCCAGCCTTTTTTCCAGCACCATTCCTCGCCACGGCTGCGCTTTGCCCATCCCCGGGATGCGGGGCTCCCGTGCCGGGCGCACGGCAGATCCCGTGGATCCGGGCAGGGTGCGGCCGCGATGGGAGCCCATGGCCGGGAGGTCACCGGGGCTGGCAATGCTCCTCCTGGTCAGTGTGCCAGTGCCCTCTGTTGGGACCAGCCCGCTCAGCAAAATGCTCTGCTGGGAAGGATGGAAGTGCAAGAAATCCTGAATTTTCCAAGCCTCACCAAACTGGATGTAGATCCAGCAGTGTGCGATGCATGCAGTTATCACATGTTGTTTTCTGCCTCCGTTCATCCACTCCCCACATCCAGCAATAGATGCAGCTATCTCCACGTCTGTTTTCTGCCTCCATTCATCCACTCCTCACATCCAGCAGTGTGCAATGGATACAGCTATCTCCACGTGTGTTTTCTGCTTCCATTCATCCACTCCCCACATCCAGCAATAGATGCAGCTATCTCCACGTCTGTTTTCTGCCTCCATTCATCCACTCCTCACATCCAGCAGTGTGCAATGGATACAGCTATCTCCACGTGTGTTTTCTGCTTCCATTCATCCACTCCCCACATCCAGCAATAGATGCAGCTATCTCCACGTCTGTTTTCTGCCTCCATTCATCCACTCCTCACATCCAGCAATGGATGCAGCTATCTCCCAAATCCAGCAATGGATGCAGCTATCTCCATGTGTGTTTTCTCTCTCCATTCATCCACTCCCCAAATCCAGCAGTGTGCAATGGATGCAGCTATCTCCACGTGTGTTTTCTGCCTCCATTCATCCCTTCCCATTATCACCTTCAATTACTCAATGACAGGCCAGGCATGAAGGGAGTGTTGGCATTCCCTTGGGCTGGGATTGAGGTGGGGATAATCTGGCCAGGTCTTCCACTGCCTTCCCATTTAAAGATCCTTCCCCTTGCTGCCCCCAACACTTTTTATTCTGCATTTAACACAGGCATTTGGGGGGGGTGGGGTGTAAGTGTGGTGAACTCTGGCTTTTGCAGGGTAGTTAATGTCTTTATTTTAGCCCAAATAGTGGGGGAAAAGTGCCTCCAAAAATCTAGCCCAAACCTGACAAATGTGTGGGCTTGGGTTCTCGTGAGACGAGAGCAGCGTCTGCTCCGAGCCATGTCCTTGTTTCTGTCTCTATCAGCTGGGCTAATAAAAGCTCCTCATGTTCCCTCCAGGATTTCTGGGTTTGGGCTGGGCTCAGGAGCCCCCTGGGCTGTCAGAGACACAGAGGGGTGCGAGGGGTGCTGATTGTAATTGAGGCAGAGCTCCCAAGGCAGCAGGGATGTGCTGTCCCCAGCAGCCCAAGGGTGCCAGGCTGTGCTCCAGGTCCTCAGGCTGGTCCTGCAGGGCCTGGCTCTCCTTGCTGAGCTGAGCTGCCCAGCCCATGCTCTGTCAGAAATCACCCTGAGAGCTCAAAAGGCTCATCCTGCCTTGACCATCACCTTGCTGGATCACACCATGGTGGCCAGTTCTGTAGGGAATGACAGCAGAGACCTCTGGAGCAATGCAGCCTCCCTTGCCACCCTCAGCAGCTCAGATGCTGCTCCCACATTTGCTGCCTGGGTTTTCACACGATCTGGCCCCTAATTCTGGCAGTCTTGAAAAGGAATTCATTTTCTCTTCTGGGATTCCCCATCAGGGAATAATTTAATGACTTCTTTTTCTTTCTTATTGTTTGTTTTTAATGATTAAGGTGATAGCTATAAATTGCTAACAAGTTCTGGTAGAAATGTGATCCCTGGGAACTTCTTTTGCGCTGAATAAAATAGCGGGGAGATTGATTTAGCAAAGCCGGTTGAGTTGCTGTGTCTTCAAAGATTATCTTGGTTCTGCATGAGAGGCCAGATTTCTGAGCAGTATTTTGGCCTAACTGGAGTCAGGTGCTTAAGCACCTTCAAAATAAGAGAAGCCTCTGTCTGTGGGGAGCGATAATATTGTGTGTTAAACCAGGCAGTGTATTAGAACTTCCGTGTTTTGGCTGGGCGATTTTTTCAGGTGAATCCTTTCCTCTGGCAAAGCGCTGAGCTGGCACAGAGGGATTATTTGATGAAAAAAGCCTTTCTCTGCTGGGATCAGCCCATTTCCCTGGAGGCCACTGAGGTTGGTGAGGGTTGATGCTGGTGACATCTCCATGGGGTGCTTGGTCTGAGGGCCATGGCTTTGCACAGAGCAGAACCTGCGGGGTTGCTTTGGCTCTTTTTTCTTTCCTTTCCTTGTCCTGAGTGTTTGCTGAGCTCCAAAGCATTTACTCCTGGCAATTATTCTGATGAGGCAGGGGGTTATTTGAAAACTGCGAACGGAGGTTTCTGGGGAAATGTCTTCAAAGGCTGATCTCCTTTCAATGGAGGTTGTAATTGTTTAATGATTTTCTATATGGATTTCCGTGTGGGCTGCTGCAGGACAGGCAGGGCTGGTTTGTCAGCAGAGAACATCTGCTCGTGCTTCGCCCTCTCTTCCCCTGGAAGGCTGGTCAGCAGCCTCCTGAGCAATACTGGAGATTTTTGATTTATATTTCCCTTCGCTTTCCTGCTCCATCTCAGACCCAGACCTCAAACTTGTCACTTTTTTTTCCCAATTAAATCAGCTGTCTTTCCCACACATCTTGGCTCTGCATCCTTGGGCTGCAGTGATGCTGCTTTAACAACCAGAGCTGGGCTGGTCCTGCCCTCTTCTACTGCAGCTGATGAAATATCTTGTCCCTCTCCAAAGCTGAAAAACCATTCCTATTGCATTGTCTATCCCCTAATTCTTTGGACAACCAGAAACCTTATTCTAGTTTCCCACCTAAATCTATTAATGACTGAGTTTTGACCTTTTGCTGATGTTCTTTCACCTCAAACAGCACTTTCTCTTCCTTCATGTTAAACCTCCTGGTACATGAAAGAGAACAATTTTATCACCTCTCCCCCTTCATTTTCTTATACTAACAAGTCAGGTTTTCCCAGCAGCTGCCTCTTGCAAAAGGCCACCTTTACTCTGATGAGCCTTGGAGGCAGTTCCAAGCTGAGCCACCAACCTTGACCCCAGTTTTGGGTGGCAAAACTTGCATGGGGCCTCCCATGCAGTGTCACCAGACAGGGTAGAGCAGCCCTTTACCCACCCAAGGCAGGTGTTTCATGGGGCTTCTTGCAACATTGCTGTATTTGAGGAATGGGATTTTAAAAGCCTTGATCCCTTTCTCAGTGAAGTCACAGTTGAAATTCCCATTGATTGCTGAGGTGTGTGTCCTGGACTTAATAAATCTTGTTGCTCAGTGCCAGGAGTGGTGAGCTCCTCTTGACAGGATAAATCCTGTGCCAAGGGCGTTGATGTGTCTGATGGAGAGCCGAGGGCAGCAGGAGCTCAGAGGAGGTGGTGGAAGTGTGCTAGCAGGGATGGGCCCCCTTCTGCTGGTCTGTTTGCTTTTCTCAAGGAATAAAGATCATACCAAAATCGTTAATTTTTTTTTTTTTTTAAAGAAAGAACAATGCAAAATTGTCCTCTTAGCTCCTTGGAACAATCCTGAGCAGGCAGAGGGATTTGGGACACAGCTGGCACTGTGGTGTGAGTCCTTTCACAGAGGTGGGAACACAGAGAGTGGATGATTCTGAGCAGCACAGGAGGATTCTGAGCAGCCTGATCACTGCAAGGTGTCCCTGCTCATGCCAGGGCCTTGGATTAGATGGCCTTTAAAGGTCTCTTTGACCCAAACCATTCCACGACTCTGTGCTCCTTCCTTCCAGCCATGGCACACAGCGCTGGGAACTGCGCTGGAGTCCCGGGGCTGGCTGGAGATCAACCAGAGATCCTGTCTGCTGGAAACACAATCCTCCTGCTTCCTGATCTGAGCCCCATAACATAAAGCAGATGTAAAGGTCTAGCAGGGATCAGGAAATCTTTTGTGTGTGAGGTGGAGGCAAGGCTGCGTGCCCGAGGAACCTGTGAGAAGGGAAAACGGGATCCCCCCGGGGCAGGAGAGAGCTGGCTCTGCGGGGGAAAGGCCACCACGCCTGCTGTAAAGCCTGACCCGTCTTTCTGGAGCGGTGCTGAGTTAATCAGTGCGTGCAGCCCGTCCTACACCGTGGGCACGGTCGGTGGGATGCTGTGCCTGGCGCTCCCTTCCTCCGTGCAGCTCCTCCTGCCCGCGCCGCCTCCCGCCGCGCCGGGCTGCGAGTCGCTAAACAAAGCCGGGGAAAATCAGGCACAAGCTGTGCAATTTGCAGATGATCTGTGTACCTGCTAGCTCCGAACAGATGTTTTCCTTCGCGTGACCATTTGCGAGCTGCTTCCCTGTCACAGGCTGTGGTGGCTGCGGTGCTCGGGAGTGAGTGATATCTTACACCTGCACGGAGCAGCGTTCCTGCCATAAACCTGCTTTGCAATTCCAGAAATCTCCCATTACTGAGTTTTATACCCGGTGCAAACAACGGCAAAATAAGGCCGTTTAGTATTTTTGACAGAGGCTTTAGAAAAAAAAGCAGTGGAAGATAAGAACTGCGGGAGCTGGATGGGATCTGCATAACTCCGTATCCTCTCCGAGGAGCGGGTGCCGCAAAGGGAAGCGCAGCAGAAGGCAAACCTGCCTCGTGTTAGATCTGCTCATCATCCCCTCGAGCTGGAGGTGGCCTGCAATATTAATATCCCTTTCAGCAGAGATGTTGGTATTTAGCTGGCGTAACTCCGGCTATTCTTGTTATCCACGCACATTCCTGCTTCCTCTCTGAAATGTCACGGAATTCTTGGCCACGACAACTTCCCGTGGAAGTTAGCTTTAATTCTGCCTTGTGCAAAGCCCGGGTTTCCTGCTGCAGGGCTGTGCCAGGGGGGTGTCAGCAGCACAGAATCGCTGCCTCGGTCACTGCAGGGCGATTCTGAGCAGCACATCAGCGCAGCTTAACTAGAGCAGGCTTGGCTTGAGCTTGGCTTTTCCAAGAGGGCTCTGATGGATAAAAGGACTGCAATTCCTCATCTCCCAGGCAGGTTGGCAGGTGTATAGGAACGTGATATCCTCCTCTGGGTTGCCCACGAGGGGAAAGGGGGGTCTCTCTGGGAGGCTGGTTTTTCCTGGCTCCTTCCACGCTCAGCCAGTGCATCCTCAGACAGGTGTTTGGAATAAATGTGCAGCAAAAAGCAAAAGGAGCCAGGAGGAGCCTTATGCTGAAGAGAGAAATTCTGCAGGGTGTTTTTTCTGGGATCTGCACCCTCCAAAACAGCCCAAGTCTTTGGGAAGCTCCAGGACAGAGGGATGGGTGCCCCTCTGTGATGGGAGAGGATTCTCTTCCCGGCACCAGCACTTGCCCTGCTGCAGTGTGGCCACAAACCCAGGAACGCCTTGCTCAGCCCCTGTGGAGACAGATAACGCTAAACCCCGGGGCTCTCTCTGGGAAATCTGTTGCTCTGTGCTTTTTGCACCAAATTCCCAGGTGGGTTTTCCTGCGGGGATCAGTGGGAGCCTGGATTCCCTGCGGGCACTGCTGGAACGTCTGTCGGGAACGGCTGCTTGCCATCTGCTGCGGGCTGGGAGCGGGGAGGGGGGGCCCTGGCAGCTCTGGGGAGCTGCCTTCAGGCACAGCATCCTCCAGGACAGCTCCCTCTGGAGCAGCAGCATCAGGCCTCTTGCCTGACCAGAACATGGATTTCTTTGCTCCAACAGAGCAAAACCTCTGTGCGTGGTCCAGGTTTGTTGCACTGCCCAGGAGCCTCCTGCCCAACAGTGGGAACTTGGTTTGGTGGGGCAAAGTGGATGTGGGGAGCTGGGGGCATCCTTGTCCCCCCCCCAGTTCACAGCTCCTCTTCCCTCCCAGTGCGAACAGCTCTGCTCCCCCAAGAAAATCCCAGAGGTTTAGGGTGACACTAGACTTTTGGGGACAGTAGAGGTGAGAGATGTGGGTTTGGGGTGAGGTCTGGTCTAGGGTGAGGAGCAGTTCTGACTGGGGATGTGTGGGGTGGCAGGAGCTGCAGTTACAGGGGTCTTGCTTGAGGTATCCAGGGATAATAGAGTTCCAAGGCAGGACAAAACAGCAGAGAGAATGGAAAGGCAAGGAGTGTCCCATGTCACACATTAAAGGCAAACAGGCATTTTCCCATGTGGACCTTCAAAAAGCTGGGATAAAAGAAAAGCCAAAAATGTCATCTGAGATGTAGCTCTAAACAAGGGGATTTTCCCAGTCAGCTCAAATCTCCTGTCTCTCTTACTGAAGGGCCCAAAGCACCAAGCACTATTTAACTTGGAAATCTGGGAAAAGGGGGACTCGGCCCTGGGGCACTGGCTCTGCCAGGGTGACCCCCCTTTTGCTGGGTGTGCAAAGGGAAATATTTCTTCCTTTCCTTGCCTGGTTGTCAAATTCATGCCCAGCCCACCAACAAATCCATCTCTTCGGAGATCAATTACAGTGTCTGGCTGCCAAGCCTGGAAAACCAATTAACTCCCAAATATTTTTTTTTTTCATGTTTTAAAGAAGAAAAAAAAGTGAAGGCAGAGAAAGAGAGAGGCAAAGAGAAATAAACACATTGAAACGTGGGCATAAATCACCTGGAAAACATTCCAAACATTAAAATAAACAAGGACAAATTCCAACTTCATTTGTCTCTTTTGGAGATTCTGTCACTGATTTATTTTGCTGCTCTGTCTGAGCCTCAGGTTTGTCTTTGCTTGTGTTGGAGTCAGATGCTGTGTCTGAAGCAGAGTCCTGGGGCTGGATGCTCCTGTGGTGATTCCTGTATGGAGCATCCTCCCTTCTGCAGGGCTGTGATCCCCTCACCTGGAGTTTTAGGGGGTTAAACTCTCTCCATCCTGCAGGACATTTGGGAATGGATTAAAATGGATGCACAGCTCTGCCTGGGCTGGTTTGGGAGAGGAGTGTGACCAGGCTTCCCAGGAGGAAATAACT